>QYAO01000048.1:0-264216 GCA_003988895.1 Hyphodiscus sp. D1413
CCAAAAAAAAAAAAAAAAAAAAAAAAAAACAAACACACCCTGGATGCATGCAGTTGAATCCAACTATGTTTTGTTCAGATAATTATAGCTAACTTTCACTATTTCAGTCGACTTCTAAGTCTTCCACAACTTCTACAACTTCGAAAAGCTCCACCTCGAAGTCTTCGACAACCACCTCTTCCCAAACCAGCACGAAGCCGACAAGTTCGAGTAGCTCAGTTCCCTCCTCGACTTCTAGCTCTAGCAGCTCGGCATCGTCTAGCAGTTCCTCGGTTTCGAGCGTTGGGAGCAGCACATCATCTAGTGCTACGTCAGCTCCAACTTTGGGAATCAAGAACCAGATCGGTGCCTACACATACCAGGGATGTTATACCGAAGCTACAAACTCCCGAGCTTTAACTGGAACTTCTTATTTCGACTACACTGCCATGACTTTGGAGACCTGTGCTGCTAACTGCCAAGGATTCAAGTACTGGGGTGTTGAATATGGAGGAGAATGTACGCTAGTCCATCATTATTCTGCGAACGAGCTGACGGAAAATTTTAGGTTATTGTGGCAATGCCCTACAAGCAGGATCCGTTCTTACAGCTGCTGCGGACTGCTCTTTCACCTGCCCCGGAAATGCCTACGAATACTGTGGAGCTGGGAACCGTCTTGAGATGTACATGGTCGGCACTGGTGCTGTGTCATCTTCATCAACCGGCTCAGTCTCGTCTAGTACTGGAACTGCAACTGGAACAGGGAAAACCTCGACAGCGGCCACAACAACATCCTCGTCTTCCGTTTCGGTTGGTAGCTCCGCTGCGACTGGACTGCCAAGTGGCTGGGCTTACTATGGATGCTATGCTGAAGGAGCAAATGGACGCATTGTTCAGAATCAGCAACCCGATAACACCAACGGCAACACCAATGAAGTGTGCGTCGCAACATGTGCCGCTGCTGGATACACCATCGCAGGCACTGAATACGGCGTACAGTGTTTTTGTGGAAACGCTATCTATAACGGCGGGGCGCTAGCTGCACAACAGAGTGACTGTAACGACCCTTGTCCTGGGAACTCCAAAGAAATGTGTGGTGCGGGCAGCAGAATGTCCTTGTATTCCCTCGGAAAACCACAAGCTTACCAAGCTCCTGGACCGCAGACTTCTGGATTGCCAGCTGGATGGTTCTACGGAGGCTGTCTCCAAGACAACACCTTTTCCAACGAGAATGTTAATTCTCAGACCAACCAAAAAGAGACCCTCAACACTCTACCCTGGAAAGTCTCAGATAATAACAACAACACCATTGTTGGTTGCATTCAACAGTGTGCGGCTTACGGATACAATGCAGCTGGACTTGAGTATGGTTCACAATGTTTTTGTGGTGATCAGCAGAATACTGTCGTGGCTTCAGTTCCCAACACATCGACCGACCCTGATGATGCGCAATTCTTCACCTATGCTACTCCACCACAGATTGTTGCAGACTCGCAATGCAATGTCTTATGTACAGGAGCTCCCCAATACATGTGCGGAGCGGGCAACTTACTCAGCTACTACATTTACAATGGAACAGCTATAACGAGCTGGCAGATCCCAACAGGCACCAACGCAGGCCAATACTCATTGCTAATAGGTGGCGTCGTGGTTCCTTTGATCACATCTCAGACCGTTAATGGTAAGGTGACTTTCGTCGAGAAGTCTGGAACTGGCGAACCGAACGGTACCGGGGCCTACGAATTGGATCTTTCCCAAACTAGCAACTTCAAATCCGCATGGAGAACGATGACTGGTCTGCAGACCGATGTTTTTTGCTCGGCTGGTTTGACCTTACCAGATAGAGCTGGAAGACAATTGACTGTTGGAGGATGGGCCGGTGAATCCAACTTCGGTATCAGATTGTACTACCCTGATGGATCACCTGGAACACCTGGAGTCAACGAATGGGTTGAGAGCCCTTCAAACCTCCAACTTCAAACTCCTCGTTGGTATCCCTCTGCGATGATCTTGGCAAACGGATCTATCCTCGTTGTTGGTGGAGAGATAAATAATAATGGAAACGAAAACCCTACGCTTGAGATCTTACCGCCGACGGGTGTGCCCGATGCCTCTCAGCCCAATGGCTACTCCAACACTACAGTCTATTTAGACTTTCTTGATGAGACTTGGCCATTCAACCTGTACCCGTTCGTTACTGTCGTTCCTTCTGGTATCTTCATTGCTTTTTGGAATCAGGCTAGAATCCTGGACGAGAAAACCTTTAAGACTATCAAGACCCTTCCGCCAATCCCGGGAAATGTCAATGACCCAACCGCGGGACGGACCTACCAGCTCGAAGGGGCTATGGTCAATCTTCCACAGCACTATCCATACACTGATCTCATGTCAGTATTAATCTGTGGTGGCTCTACTCAAGGTGGAGGATACGCTGTGGATAACTGTGTATCAACTCAACCAGAGGCAGCGTCGCCTGTCTGGAATGTGGAGAGAATGGTGAGTGTAAACCGTGCCCACGCTGAGTCTATACTAATTATTGAACAGCCTTCGAGACGTGTCATGCCGTGTATGGCCGGTCTTCCTGATGGAACTTACGTCATTGTCAACGGTGGTCAGCATGGCGTCGCAGGCTTTGGACTTGGAGGGTCGCCCAATCTTAACGCAGTTATGTACGACCCATCTAAGCCGCTCAACCAACGTATGAGTATCATGGCGAACACTACCGTGGCACGCCTTTACCACTCCGAGGCTATCACTCTCCTTGATGGCCGCGTTATGATCTCCGGATCCGACCCTACTGGAGACTATAGCCAGCCAGCAGGCGAGTTCCCTGAAGAATACAGAGTAGAGGTCTTCACTCCACCCTACCTTCTATCTGGCCTCGCACGTCCAACATTCACACTCGGCAACAAGGATTGGTCCTACACCGGAACAAACTCAACTGCAAAGTTCACACTCACCTCCGGCTCAACAGCTAACCTGAAGGTGTCTCTTCTCGGGTCTGTCGTCAGCACTCATGGCAATGCAATGGGTCAACGAACGCTGTTCCCTCAAGTCTCTTGCGCAGGCACAATCTGTACTGTAACTGCCCCGCCTACCGCACACGTTGCGCCCCCAGGATGGTACATGATGTTCGTCCTTGATGGGCCCACCCCATCCGTCGGACAATTCGTGCGTATTGGAGGCGATCCAGCCAATCTTGGAAGCTGGCCTAATCTTCCCGGGTTCGAACTTCCTGGAACCGGCGGAGTTTGAGGGTTTGAAGTGAAATTCTCGTTAGTTCTGGTTCTTGTTGATATATCGTAATGTAGCGTCGGCGATTGGATTGGGTTATGCTATTTTTGATAGATTGGTATGGGAGCTTCCAGATGGAGAGCTTATCGGGTTTTGTCAAAAGCTTGCAGCTAATAGATAATTATAAATCGCGATTTAAAGTGATTCAAATATTTCCCGCTGATCTGTCCTTGAAAGTCGAGTGACATCGTAAACCCAACACCAACGGTAGTGGGACGGGCTTGAGCTGTCGCCCAACGTATAGATAGGTAAACTACGCAATACTCTCCATCAAAACCGTCCCTTCCTCCGTTTCTTCTCGCAATACAAATGAACAATCATTTATCAAGACTCTGTAGTTGTGAGTTCCAACGTGGACTTGTGGAGGGTTTACAGGAATAGAAGCGTGGCTTCTTATCACACCCTCTCTCAATTTCTTGCCCCGAGCGTCCTTCGTTATCCTTAGGTATCTCCTCGATCAATCTACTATTGCTGTATCGTATGTACTGTCGCGCCAGCAAGTAATTGCCGGCCAACGTCGTCCTGGTCGTGGCTCTCATCGGGCGGTTTCTGTCCTTCCCCATGTTGAAAATATCTCCCATCTTGACAATGTGTCTGCCGAAAATATGCCACCTGCCGACGTTATTGATTACAAGCCCAATTACAAGCCAAAAACCTCCACAAATATTGAGGCATTCCTCGTCTTGAACGTCCTCTGGAGAGGCAAGCTCAATCTCCCAGCAATTCGTGAGGTTAAAAAAATAATATGTTTATTATTTTTGCTATCGCCGTTCAAGCCCTTCCACTTTCTATTACGGAGCCAGTGATCATCTTTCCGCAGTATAAAACGAGTCCCTATTCGGATTAACTTATCTGTTTGCTAACCTAGAAGTCTGCGTCAGGATGCTGTTTGAATCGATCACTTATCTTCAAAGGAGAGTATTACCTTAGGGCGAAGGAACCCGGTAGCAAGTATATCCCACACCGAGTACCGGCATTTACGGTCGCTGCAGTGGGTAAGGGTTTTCTGAAATTCTCTAGGACCAGGGTTTTCGGCTAACCTGCTCCTCTTTCTATATCGACCCGCGTCTTCTAGATCGTCCCTATCATTACTTTCGCTATCTAAGGTCAAGAATTTCTCATACTAATGCATGTCCAGTTACGTACAAGATAGGTACCTACCCAGAATGCGGTTATTTATCACTCTTATTGCGCTGCTCCTAGCTAGCAGCGCGCTCCCTCGTGAGCAAAACCACGAGCGTTGACCCAGATTCGACCACATTTACCATATAGACCGAGTCCTCGGTGCGAGTTCTTACTCGTTTCTTGTTTCGTATTCCTGCATTCTCAGCTAGCAATCTCCCTTGCAGCACGCTCATCTCACACGATATCAACACCGCCCTCTTAGGCACCTGCGGCGGAATAGCAGAAACCAGCGGTGGTAAACTGACATCAACTGTGGTAGAGTCTGGGATAGTAAAATTTATCCTGACTGCTGTGATAAAGGGCTAACGATTGATGTTACGAAACGGATTTGTGAGGGGTGATGAGAGCCGCTCGAGCTGTGTGCGGAGACTCTTTATTCACGAGCACATGTATTAGTAGAGCAGATATAACTCCGAACAATGCCAATTTTGTTTTAACCGCGACAGTCTGGCTTCGGAGAATAGCAGCAGAATGAGCAATTCCGGCTTAACCGCTCAGTTATCTGGGGTACGTCTGGCTAGATGTTTCATCATGCTGAAGCCACTGACATCGCAGCATCCATTGCGCGCAGAATACTTCGTGGACTCGTTTACTACTCCTCCCACTTGAAAGCGAAGACGTCCTAGTTTATGCATGTACGGGAACAATTCTCCTATTTCGTCATGCATCGGCACCGAAGTACGGAGGTGGAGAACGCACCCGCATTCACATGCGGCTAGCCAACACACGACCAATTACCTCTTTAAGACCATGAGATTGATGACGGATCAGCTCTGATTTCAAGTAATACCTAAATGCAAAAGGGGTTTGAAGCTACGAAGCTTTGTAGTGACGGGACGCTAGGGATGTTGCCCTTGTTTGAGAGGAACTTCTTCGCGCAGAAGGTGCTATGCGGGGTTAAGTACACTAGTTAGTATCCTCTTCATTGATTGTTGTACTTGAACAGTATATTTAAACTCTCCATTTATTAAACTTCCTAACATAAGCTCGTGTTCCGTTCGTTTGACATCTAGAACTATAATGTCGACACCATTTTCCTCGTTACCAATCGTGTCATTGTCGGCGCTTTCTTCCTCGTCTTTAAGTCTAGACGCGTTAGAAACGCTATCAATACGCCTTGACGATGTCTTCTCAACCACTGGGTTTGCATATCTCACTGACCTCCCCCTCACGTTTTCACACGATGATGTATTCGGACTCTGCGACGACTTCTTCGGCCATAACGGCGTGTCAGAGAAAGACAAGATGAAGCTAGCCAAGAAAACATTTGTCAAGGATAACAAAAATACATATCGAGGGTATGTGCCGTTCTCTCTGGCCTTCCATAGTCGTTGGGTAGTTGAGACGAAAATTTATTGGATGAATCAATTCAACAGCTCTGACCGATGTATTCTTTACCCAGATATTTTCCGCCTCAAGCTGGTGCTGACAACTTAAAAGAGGGGTTTGAGATGGGGCCACCTTCTACTCGTATAGAAGTTGGGTCAAATGCAGTGAAATTCAACCTCACAGAACCAAACGTCTTCCCATCATCGAATCCATCGTTTCGTACCCGATGCGAAACTCTCCACTCAGAACTTCAAACACTGTCTGCAAAGCTTTTGTCTGTACTTGCGGCTTCGCTTGGAAAGCCGCCGTCGTTCTTTGAACACTACCTCAAGGATTCTCTCAGCACCTTACGACTGCTGCATTATCCTCCGGCGCCAGCAGAGAGGCAACAAGACCTTATCTGTACCCCGCACACCGACTCTGGAATCTTAACTCTTCTCCACCAGGACAAAACGGGTGGGCTAGAGATCAGGAATAGTGATGGGGAGTGGATTCCAGCTCCTTATGTACCAGGGAGTGTGGTAGTGAACATCGGAGATCTGATGGCGAAAGTAAGCGAAGAACGATGGGTCGCCACCTATCATAGGGTGAAGTCGATGAAACGGGAAGAGGGAGCGACAGCAAAGGGACGTTATTCGATTCCGTTCTTCTTTGAGCCGGGAATGAATTGCGTAGTGCAAAGTGTGGGAGGTCAAGAGTGTATATATGGCGAGCATGTACTGGAGAAGATGAAGGGTTGGGTTGAATTCCAGGACGTGGTCAAGACCCCGAACCAACTTGTTGATAGGACCGTGGTGGAGGCATTCTGACTGGCAGTTTAATCACTCTGAGGTGACGGACTTGGGTTCGGAACACCTCTCGAGTAAGAAGCCTCCGAGTCTTTTGAGCTGTTCACTATAACTGGTGGAGACTTCGGGCGTGGCTCAAGAACTGTCTTGCCGCTCCGAATCCCTCATATATTGGAGGTAGCTTAAAGGGAAGTAAAACATGAGATTCAGCACAGTTGTATTGAGTGGAATGATTCAATTGAATTAAAAATGAATAATGTACAGGGCTGAGTTAAGATCAGGGGTTTAATGTACACGTGACCAACCGACTAATCCCAATACCCCAATAGGGGAAGCTATAAGTGGGTAGAAGAATCCCATGTTCACATATCATATTATTTGGATGTATGAACATTTCCCATTTCAACGGATGGCAAAGAACACTAGAGCCTAGAAGTGCGCGCAAAACTCACGCCAAGAAACGCCAAGGAAAGCAAACGCAAAGGAAAGCAGTAGCGTTAACCAGTAGTTAGACCATCTCAGACCTCAGACCTGGATCAGCTCACACATGCTCAGGTAAATCAAGTTATTTCCAGTTTACAATGCCATGACAGAGCAGCGATAGGAGAAGGAGAGCATGTGGCTATCGAAGAAAGAATGGGTATTGGTTACGGGTGGCGGAGAGGACGTGCTGGTACTTACTCGAGACTTGGATTTCAATTATAACTACACCAGTGTACATCGCACCAGGCCGTCAGCAGCCACCTTCCCCTTATGAGCTAAATGCAAGAGGTCGCTCTTTGATCAGACCCTAGTGGGAAGTTAAGGAATCAGGTTAGGGAACTGTTATAGGTGCCTTCGTTTGCCAAATAACTGTGCACCCAACGACGGGCTCAGCATCAATCGCTGACAATATAGACGAAATGCTACAAGTCTTTTGATTCTGGCAAGTGCGATTGTGATAATGACATAGTGATGTTAACTCCATGAAATCAGGTTTTGGTATTTTTATCAACGCTCGTTATCCACTGAGCTTGTTTTGACTTCCCTCCTTAATATGAAACCTCCACTGACGCCAATGCAATGCAAAATCTTTAATCATGACGTTGAAGCCGCAGCATCCGACTCCGCTATTGATATTTGAGCAATCGCTTCTGCAGCGCCCTTTGCATGAAAACCTTCCATGGTGACAGTAACGGCACCCGCTTGAACGAGCTGTAATCATCAGTGGTGAGGCCAGAGTTGTTTAGAAGAGATGCTTACTGCTCGACTTAGATCATCAATCAAGTCATCAACATCCTCAATTCCAACACAGAGTCTGATGATGTCCTCTGGCATCTGTCTCTCTTTCCTGGTCTTCGCATCAATGCTCGCGTGACTCATCTGGCATGGCATACTGATTAGACTGTTGACACATCCAAAGCTGACACTGATGCCCCACAGTCTGGCTGCTTCAACGATACGCTCCGACAGCGCGACATCTCCTGTCTCAAAGGAAAGCACAGCACCAGCTCCACGTGCCATGGACCAATGCAGGTCATATTGTGGATGGGACTTCAACCCTGGATATCGTACGCGGAAGCCATGAGATTCAAGAAATTCTGCAATTGCTTGCGCGTTCGCTTGTTGCTTCTCCATTCGAATTGCCAGTGTCTTTATGCCTCTCATAAGAAGAAAGGCATCATTAGGTGCAAGACCACAGCCAGTGGAGTTAATTGTAAAGTACATCTTATCTCCAATCGCGGGGTCATTGAACGCCAATACACCCGCCATGATATCGTGGTGTCCAGAAAGATATTTTGTTCCTGACTCATATACAATATCCGCGCCAAGATCGAGAGGATTTGACAGCATTGGAGATAGCATGGTGTTATCGACTACGACGAGAGCCTTTTCGTTCATTTCGTGTACGAGTTTCGCAATGGATGGAATGTCGACGATCTTGATCAAAGGATTTGTTGGAGTTTCCAATAGAACCATAGCGGTCTTCGTTGACATCACATCTTTGACTCTCTGAGGAATGGTGGTATCGACATGGTGGACAATAATGCTATGGTTCGACGCCATGTACGTCAACAATCGATTGGTACCTCCATATAAATCGTCCCCCGTAATGACCTCGTCTCCAGGTCGTAAAATTCTCGTGATGACATCCAGTGCACCCATTCCAGAACCAACGACCAGCGCTCGCCCAGCATTCATAATCTTCGCAAGGTGACGTTCCAAATGCGTTCGTGTAGGATTGCCCGACCGAGTGTAGTCGTATTCGGAGCCACCATTGGCGGAGGTTTGTTTGAATGTTGCGGACTGATAAATTGGCATGCTCGAAGCTCCGTACTGGTCTTTGCTCTCGGTGTATACTAATTCTGTTGCCAATGCATATTTTCTTCCATTTCGAGGGCTTGAGGGCGCGGGAGATGGCGGCAGATCGTGACCATCGAGGTCAATGTGAGGAAAGGCTTTGGATACACCAGCATTGAGCTTTCCATGACCTTGCGAGGGTCCTGGCGGTGTAGACATTCTTTGTGGTGTTGATGACTCGAATGTGGTGGGGAGGTGTCTGACCGGTTGCCCAAAGGATGTTGAGGTGGGCGATGATGGATTGAGGTTGAGCTTTCACAATGAATTGCTTGTTATCTCAAGATGAATCCTTCTGCTATCGCAGAGCATCGAAAATTGTTTGCTGAGAATTGGGTTTGGTTTTGTGTCATGGCAGCTGTTGCCGTCGTCGGAGACGTTCCAGTGTGGGGTACTGTACTTCTAGCGTCATCCTGTCACGATTGCGTGATTTTTCGTAGGCGAGAGGACTCTCCAGGGGTACAGTAAGAGCGGAGAGGACGGAGAGGATTCAGGCCAGGCGTCGAACATCGTCGCATGGATTGAGTTACAGGACCTGGGGACTTTGAACCATTTACTACGGACTCATACCTCCAAAAAGCCCACTAGCCCACATCCAAATCACACAAGTTCTCTGGGATCTTGCGAACCGATCTGTGCATATGTACTGGATATTCTCTCACACCTACTCTCCCTACGTCTTCCCGCGGAGAAAATTCTATGTACCACGCTCCCTGATCAATGCCTTCTTCCTAGAGTTCTCTTACGCTATGATCCCAAAGCGCCTTTCTTTCATATGATACAGGTAGCAGTCAACGATTTCATTGTTTCCGGCCCTCTTCCCCCACTCAATCCATCGACTCCGCAACGGTCTCATTGTCATCAACATCCTCGTACTCATCACTGGACCCAGCAGTCATCTTCTTCTTCTGAACCTTCTTGCCGGAATGTCTAGCGTGGTTATCTTTGATAATCTGTCCACCACCCTTGCGTCCGAAAAAGTCCTCTGTCCTCACACCTCGAACGGCTTCGGGTGTGACACCTGCCATCGCAACGCCTCTTTCCCGTTGCTCCTTGATGAACTCTCTGACGGGAACCATAGCTGCATCTCTACATGCTTCTTTAATATCACTTCCTGACATGCCTGCCATCACACGGGTTAAGTAGTCGATATCAAATTGCTCCGCATCCGTTTTCGTGTCCTTAAGAATGAGTTTCAAGATTCGTCGCCGCTGAGACTGCGACGGTAAGGAAACTGGGAACTTCTTAGGCATTCGTCGAAGAATGGCTTCATCGATATCCTGAATGCGATTGGTTGCGCCCAGAATCATGATCCGGGCTGGAAGGCCTGCTTCATTGGATGATGTTAAGCCATCCCAGAGAGTCATAAATCTGTAAAAGTCAGACAGGCGATCACACGCCAGCTCAGGATACGTACTCTGCCTTCACCATGCCACTTGCTTCATGCTCTCCACTCCGCCTTTGGCCCAGGACAGCATCAATTTCGTCAATGAAGACAATACTGGGCTGTAATTTCCGTGCTAAGGAAAAGACAGCCCTGACAAGCTTGTTCGAATCTCCATACCACTTCTCTGTTAGGGTCGAAATATGTAGATTGATAAAACAAGCACCACTCTCATGCGCCAGCGCTTTTGCAAGCATCGTTTTGCCACACCCCGGTGGACCATATAATAGAACACCAGAGGGAGCGGCGAGAAGAGGAGATGAATGTGAGTATAGATGTGGCATCGTCAATGGGTATATGACTGATTCTTTGAGTTCTTCGATAATATCATCCAGGCCTCCAATATCTGCACTTGTTAGCCCTTGGATCCAAGCATTCAGCTGATGGTGGTACCTTCGAAGCCAACGGGTATGTCTTCTGGAGCCACAAGTTCCATAGCTATTTGATTCTCATACTGATCTAGCTCCAAGTCCTCTTTCCGCGGTCGCCGTGAAACATTCTCACCCCTCTCAAAGTCGTCTTCATCGGACTCTGGTTCATTTCTCAAACGGTCTATTCTTCGGAGGTTTGCTGCGGCTCTGACTCGCGCTTGTTCGTGCTGTTCTTTCTCCGGATCGGTCGCTGTAGGTAGGCTTGCGATAACGTTCTTTGTGAAGTAGAATATCATCGACGTCTATACAAAACTGGAGATTAGTTAAAGGCTTTCCGGATGGTTGATAGGGCTAATCCTACCGAGACGACAAGGAGTAGAAGATCCTGTAGAAGGCCATATTTTCTTGAGCCGCCTTCTCCCATGACTGGAATGTGCTGAAAGATAGAGACTTTGACTCGCTAGAGGAATCTATTCGAACGCTATGGTATCCTGAATTATACAACCAAGAGAATATAGATTGAACTCGTGGCTATCTTCATCTACGCCACGACGGCCTGTGATGATGCAGTTGTGTTGCAGGGATTCTGCTGCAGGGGATAATAAACGCTAGTCCCTACTAAATTTCCATTGTTTACTCTGCTCGAGGAACCCACCAACTCCCCTCCATCCCAGCTTCAGCACCACGAGTACCAAAGTCCAAGCTGTCGACTGTTACCCACACGATCACTGAAATTTCTCATTGCTTCTCCCTGAGCAATTGCGTAATCACCTTGAACGCATAATACGAACACTTGCGAAGCGACTCGCGTTTTCGCGCATTATCCCGATGTCGCGGTCCAAGTACGGCCATTCAACCCTGTCAGGACTGATCGATTCTGATTCTGACGACTTACACTTTGCCGAAGCAATGCCCACTCCAGATTCTGCAGCGGAGAGGATACGTCCGAAAGATATGCGTGGGCAGCGCAAACCAGGCCCCTCGAAAGTCACGAAATCAAAAGCACCAGCGCGTCGCTCGAGTGGACGCTTAATGTCAAAATCAAAGGCCGCGAAGAGCATCGAGCCAGCCCCAGTAAAAATGAAGAGAAAGGCTTTGGCAGATAAGACGAACCAGCAACTTTCGGAGGAGACAGAGGAGGTGAGCGAACTTCAGATCGAGGATACTGATATGGGAGACGAGTTGGATGCCGCAGTAACTACTGTCAGGAGGACCAAGCCACAACCGACGAAGCAGAAGGCACCAAGTGGGCGAGGTGTGACAAAAAAAAGACCTGCCCCCAAACGTACAGTATCAATAGAGAAGTCGCTAGTCGTCCCTGAGTCGCAAGTTCCCGAGGTTGACATGGAAGACACACGAGTAGAAGAAGAGTCTGAGAAGCCTATTATCCAGCCGATTCATGCAAGCCGCCCGCGAGAACGATCTCACCCACGCCAGCCCTCAGTACATCGGCGCTGTGCAGGAAGCACATCTGACACAGAGCGGAGTGATCCTGTTCTCAGACGAAAGCTTGGAGACATGACGAAGAAACATGACAGCCTCAGCGTCAAGTACAAAGATCTTCGAGAGATTGGCCTCAAGGAGGCAGAGCAAACCTTCGAGCGCTATAAGAAGCAAAAGGAGCAGGATAAATCTGGTAAGATATCGATGCGCTTGGTAGGGTCATGGTGGCTTACTACATATAGCATCCGAGAAGTTGATTGCCTCACTAAAAGATGATGCGGCTGCGAATGCCTCTTCCACCAAGGAGACCCGGGACTTAAGGAAGAAGGTTCAATCACAGACCTACGAGATATCAGCTCTTCAGACTCAGATTGCGCAGCTGAGAGCGTCCGTTGCAGAAACTCAATCGGAAAACAATGCTTTGTCCGCCAAGCTTGCCACGAATCGAAGCGCTGTAGCAGAGAGTGCGGGTCTTAAACCCCCCGGCACTGCTGCCAAGCTCAACGGTGGTATTCGTACGAATGGAAGCGCAGATACAGCAGCTCATTTAAAGGAGAATCTCTATAGCGACCTGACTGGCTTGATTATTCGAAACGTCAAGCAAGAAACTGAAGATGATGTATTCGACTGTATCCAGACGGGCCGGAACGGCAGAGGTAATTCTCCCACTAAGTTTATGCTTGGAATAATTACTGACAGAAGAAAGCACTTCATTTCAAGCTTGCTGTCACCAACGACAGGAATGAGAGCTACGACGATGCGACATGTTCGTACGTTCCACAGCTAGATCCAAGCAGAGATAAGGATCTAATGGAGCTGCTCCCTGATTATCTTGTCGAGGAAATTACCTTCCCTAGACCACAAGCGGCAAGATTCTATGCAAGAGTTGGCAAAGCTTTAGCTGAGCAGGCTTGATCTTCATTCAAAATCAGGACTGGTATTTCTTTATTGGGAGGGTAGGGTCATGGGCATGGAGCGAATGGTGCGAGAGTTATGGCGTTTGATTGGATGGAGATCGCAGAAATTTTTCCCGATTCGGACGTACTATGCCTAGTTGTTGTTTCTTCAGAATACGTCTTTGGATACGATAATCATTGAGCTTATTTTCGATGAGCCTTGTCATAATGATTGAGTCGTGCAGACAGACTACCCCTGGCCCCTAAATCGCGTTAGCCCGAAATAGAAGTGCAGCCATTTACTGTAAGTTTTCTCGGCAAAATGACATCGTGCCATCCAGGTCATAAATTGAAGACGGTGCGAAGGACAACTGATTCTGTCCCCGACGAATATTTACATATTACTTTGTCCATCCATCGGACGCGCCACTCCTTTAAACCCTCCAGATGAAATGAAGATTGTTGTCTCTCGACGAGGAGATTTTTGAAGATTGACGCGACATATTGAACGAAAGGCATACAGTCTTCATTCAACATGGTTCGAGTCAATCGATTCGGATTTCTGGCCATTGCGGTCGCATTTCACTTGGTTTATATCTGGTCAATTTTCGATATCTATTTCGTCAGCCCTGTGGTATCTGGGATGCGAGAATTCCAGGTGGATAGGCCAGATGGAGTTGAAGCTCCTGCGAAGCGATTGATGCTTTTTGTTGGTTTGTGTACCTTCAATCTTCCTCGCAATTGTATGCGCAGTCACTAACATCTCATCTGGCAGGAGATGGTCTGCGGGCAGACAAAGCTTTCCAATCTTTCCCAGAGCCACATCCCAAGACCGAAGCAGATCTCATTCCTCGACCCCTGGCGCCCTTCTTACGATCACGCGTTCTCGAACACGGAACGTTTGGCGTATCACATACTCGAGTCCCCACAGAATCAAGGCCAGGACATGTGGCGTTGATAGCCGGGCTCTACGAAGATGTCTCCGCAGTCACTACGGGATGGAAACTCAACCCTGTCAACTTCGACAGCGTGTTCAACCGGAGCAGACATACTTGGAGTTGGGGAAGTCCAGATATTTTGCCAATGTTCCAGTTAGGTGCGGTTCCAGGAAGGGTGGATGCTTTTACATATGCAGCGGAGGAGGAAGATTTTTCTCAGGACGCTTTACACTTGGATATTTGGGTATTTGACAGAGTCAAATCTCTCTTCGCAGAAGCTGCAAAGAATACTACTCTCGATGCGGCGCTGCGACAGGATAAATCTGTGTTTTTTCTTCATCTACTGGGGTTGGACACGAATGGGCATGCATACAGACCTTATTCGGCCGAATATCTCAACAATATCAAGGTTGTGGATGAAGGAATCAAGGAAATCACAAAGATGGTGGACGACTTCTATAATGACGGCAAGACAGCCTATGTATTTACAGCGGATCATGGAATGAGTGATTGGGGAAGTCATGGCGATGGACATCCGGACAATACCCGAACACCCTTAATTGCATGGGGTTCAGGAATTGCGAAGCCCGTCACTACTGCTGATTCTATTGCTCCAGGCCATGATGACCTATCTGCAGATTGGGGTTTGGATCATATTCAAAGGCATGACGTTGCCCAGGCAGATGTGGCGGCTCTTATGGCTTACCTAGCCGGTCTCGAATTCCCCGTCAATTCTGTAGGTGAATTGCCCTTGTCCTTCTTGTCGGGGGATATTGCAGCAAAATCAGAAGCTTTTCTGGCGAATGCTAGAGGCATTCTGGACATGTACCGAGTCAAGGAGGAGCTAAAGAAGAAGACGGAACTTCGCTACCGCCCATTCAACGCATTCGGCGACGATGAGCACTCTGTCGAGCACCGGTTTGCTGCAATCAGAGATCTTATTGAGGCAGGCAAAAACAAAGAGGCGATCGAAGAGACCGCCGCACTTGTCAAAATCGGCCTTGAAGGGCTTCGGTATCTTCAAACGTACGACTGGTTGTTCCTTCGGGCCCTTATTACAATCGGATACTTGGGATGGATCGCATTTGCCCTTACGACCGTCATTGACCTGCACGTTCTTCATGGGAAGACCAAGACCTCAAGAACCCTCCCCGGAAGCCTATTCTTCTCCTCAGTTCTTGTATTACTGTATTCTTCTTTTATTGTGTCAAAATCGCCGTTCACGTATTATGCATATGCTGTCTTTCCTGTGGCGTTCTGGGAGGAAGTCTATGCACGGAGACATGCGCTGACCGAAGGACGGAAGGCGTTGTTTGGGAACATCACATCGATGGGCGGAATCGTCATGTTGATATTGAAGGCTGCCATTTTCGTGGGTCTTATCGAATGTCTTGTGAGCGCTCTTCAGCACTTTCCGGTCATTTCCCACTGACATATTCTAGGCATTGGGTTACATTTATCGGGAGCTCTTCTCCGTTATTTTCGTCGGTGCTGCGTTCTGGCCAGCATTTTATGGGATAAAATTTGTGCGAGAGAACAAGTCCCTCGCTGGAACATGGGTCGCAGCTTGCCTGACGATGAGCTCCTTTACATTATTACCCGCCATGAAGGTCGAGGATCTAACACTAATGTAAGTCACGAATCTTCTACCAGGTGTATTTATCTAATGTAGAGAACAGTCTGTCCGGAGGCGCCTTGATGGCCGTCATTGGTATAATATATCTCACGTTCGAGAAAACGTTCCTTGCGAAGTCTAGGCTTGCAGGCGGTTCAACGGCACCCGCTGACAATGTGTTGTCTCGGGCACTCATCGGCGTGCAAGTAAGAAACGCGATCACACGTACCAAGACTCTTCTAATACGAGACAGGTTGGCTTCATTATTCTAGCTATGGTTGTTACGCGTTCCAGTGTGATCTCTCTTCAGGCAAAACAGGGACTTCCTAAGGGAAATCAAATAGTTGGATGGTTTGTACTTGGTACGAAACTTCCTCGCCATTGAAAGGCCTCTTATTAATGCTTGATAGTTCTATCATTGCTCATTCCATTCGCACACCGATTGCAACCAAATAACCACTATCTACATCGACTCATGGTCATCTTCTTGGCATTCGCGCCACTTTTTGTTATTTTAACAATCTCCTACGAGGGTCTCTTCTATCTTGGCTTCTCTGTTACCTTGATCACCTGGGTCCGACTTGAACATGCAGTCTACACCTTGTCCAACCTTCCGACACATTCACTTACCACTCGGACAAATAAAACGCCAATCGTGCCCACTTCCCTCTCGCCCTCGTCTTTCAGATCACTTACTTTGGCAGACGCTCGAGTCTCTCTCTTCTTCCTTGCACTCCTCCAATCCGCATTCTTTAGTACGGGAAACGTCGCCTCTGTATCCTCTTTCAGTCTCGATAGCGTTTATCGACTGATTCCCATATTCGACCCCTTCTCTCAAGGCGCCTTACTGCTGCTCAAACTCTTGATCCCCTTCGCACTCATCTCAGCAAACCTTGGAATCCTGAACAAGAGATTGGGAGTTGCGCCGTCAGCTCTGTTCATGCTAGTGATGGCAATCAGCGATTTCTTGACACTGAATTTCTTTTGGGTGGTCAAGGATGAGGGCAGTTGGCTGGAGATTGGCTCGACTATAAGTCACTTCATTATTGCAAGTCTGCTGTGCATTTTTGTGGCTGCATTGGAGGGCATTAGTGAGATTTTTATTGCGGGGGTCGAGGTGGAGGATGGGAATCGAGGAAGGCTGGTCAATGAAAAGAAATTGGCCGGTGCAGTTACAAATGGTAAGCCAATGGGTAATGGGAATTCGAAGAAAGCCACGTAGAGTTCGAGATAGTCCCATAGAATGCACAGTGTAAAATTTTAGAGGAATTGAAAAAATCCTGCGCGGTCGATTGCAGAAAGAGGTCATTGATCTGTTTCGATCGAGGCACAGCTTTTATTGTCGAAGGCTAGGGTGCTATGGTCACTCTTGGACTCGAAGCGCTCGAAAGGCGCTCGAAGAGGTAGATTCGGTGTTCAAAGATTGAATTCACATGAACTCCAACCCACTGGTCTGGTCTGGGGTGTTGATGGATCCAAACGCTGCTTCTCGACGTTACGTATGGGAGATGTCTCGGATCATCAAAATATGTCCCTGCGATATAAGCAAGTACCTCATTTCATTCGATTTGGCCCTCTGTCTACCCTGAATGTAGTTTGCAAGAAATGGATATACGGCACTCCAGAAGGGCGAACGAGTGCTTGCACGCCACCACGGTTCCTAGATATGCAAAAGGATGATCTGAACCCTTCTCAACAGTAATGACCTTTCCACGTCCACAGAGTATGATTTGAGGGAAAGTGAGATGAATGTTTGAGATCCAAGTCGAGGCCTTTCGCACTCACAGTAAGTGGTAATAGACTGTGGCGATTTTATGGTTCTTGGCGCGTCAAAAATCACTGACCTGAAGGATGTGAAGTAGTCTCATCTCACGTGCAGTTGGGGAAAGCTAAGGAGGGAGCCTCGGCATCTCAAGCTCAGGGGGAAGGGGCGGGGAGCATGCATGACAACTCGTGGAGCATTATGGACGACGGTAATGTACCTTGGGGAGGACGGGGAAGACGGGGAAGACAGGGAAGAAAGCGGCAAAGGGACGTGAGAGTAAAGTACAGTAGAGTCGGTCTTATCACACCAGTAATGTAGAGGAGTCACTTGCTCGAGGAAGTAGAACTCTTCCACAACCCACCCGGTCCGTTGTTGAACCCTACTGCGTCCAATTGATCGACGTAACAACTCCTCACGGCCTACAGTACTTCTCTAGGCATCCTCCGTCCCCATTTGATGAGAGAGGATCGATCCCGTTGCATCAAGAATCATTAGGAACCCGGTATCTCCCATCTGACCGGGAACTGGGAGGCATTCGATCTTTTAGTGTGGAGGAGTTCTAGCACTGCTTCCTTTTCCCAATAGTTTGGATGTCCAAGTTAATGGAGAGACCTGTTTACCCCAAACTTTACTACTACGTTGAACGCTTGTACAGTGCCCGACCATTTCACACTGTGAGCTCTCTGGTACGCTTACCCTAGCAAGAGCTAGCAGACCGCCTATTGGTTCGCCATCTCTTCATCACCAAGGCACATGCAACCCCCGCCATTCAACACCGCCATACTACCCTGACGACGAGGAGGACGAGGACCAGAAAAGCAAAAGCAAAAGCAAAAGCCGATGAAAAGCATCCGGACCCACTACACACGTATAATACTGTGAATGGGTACGACAGAGCGAGCATACGCACGCTTTGAAGGAGCATAGAAGGGGCCCGGTATGGACGACCATCAGGGACCGTCGATATTCAGTGCGCAAATGTCGCAGCAAGCACCTCCGGTTCCAGGAAGCCTTCCAAACAGTCAAACGCCAGGTCATCCGAGTTTTCGGCGACAGCGCGCGAGTAGAGCTTGTGAGGTGAGTCGCCCTTCTATTTTATACACCTGCAGATCCACCAGCCGAGGTCCCTCGGATTAGATATTCGAACACGGATAACTGATCGTATATCAATCTACAGACATGCCAGTGAGTTCCATTCGGACCAATATTGCTCTATTGTGCTTGACTATGTAGTAATTTACTGACTTTCCGCCTTCTCGCAGTGCGAGAAAGGTATTTATTTCCCAACGAGCCCGATCCATGAGCTTGCGATCCTGCATTCAGACTTTGGATCATTAACGTGGTGGTAGGTTCGCTGTGACGCTGCAAGTCTAGGAGTGGTAAGAGAAATCCACTTTCGCTGGCTCAATTTACAGTGTGCTAATTTTGCGACTCTCTAGCCTTGCACGAACTGCGTTGCCTTCTCGATCGAATGCAAGATCCCTACGCCGAAGCGGAAGAAGACCCAAAGTGGGAAGCAGAAGGATTCGGATAGGTATGGGTATAGACAAGAATCTTCACATGGCTGGCGTACTGATCCGGACAGTGACCGAGGCGACACAATCGACGAACACTCCCCTCGAAATGAATCCCCAGGAGGTGCTGCTCTCAGCACCAGCACACCCGCCGATGGCACTCCTCCTACATCACTCACTGAAGCTCAGTATCGACAACGGGAAGGCGACGAGGGATTATATGCTCAATTCATGAAGCCCAAGTTTACAAGAGCACCGATCAAGGAGGCTGGCAGGGTGGCATATCTGGGCGAATCCTCAAATTTGACATTGTTGGTTCACGATAGACATGGCACGGCGGATGTCGTCCACTACCCTCTACCTGAGAATGTTAGAGGATCGCGTGCCAGATTGACGGAGTTGGATAACGTGGAGATCGATATTCTACATCAGCGAGGCGCCTTCCTCCTCCCGCCGAGAGCTCTTTGCGATGAATTGGTGGATTCGTATTTCAAATGGGTGGCTCCGATTGTTCCAGTCATCAATCGAACTCGGTTTATGAGACAGTATCGGGATTCGAAGAACCCGCCATCGCTTCTCTTACTGCAGGCAATATTGCTGGCTGGGTCCAGAGTTTGCACGAATCCTCAACTTATGGACGCCAATGGATCAACAACACCTGCGGCCTTGACTTTCTACAAGCGAGCAAAGGCTCTGTATGACGCAAATTATGAAGACGACCGTGTTACGATTGTTCAAGCTCTCGTACTTATGGGATGGTATTGGGAAGGACCAGAAGACGTTACAAAGAACGTATTTTATTGGAGCAGAGTTGCCACAATCGTCGCGCAGGGATCTGGAATGCACCGAAGTGTTGAAGGATCTCAACTCAGCAAAGCGGATAAGCGGTTATGGAAGCGGATATGGTGGACCCTATTCACCCGTGACCGGTCTGTCGCTGTTGCTTTAGGCCGACCCGTACATATCAATACTGATGATTCTGATGTCGAGATGGTTTCCGAAGACGATTTTATCGAGGACGAAGGAGAGAACGCAAACGAGTTTGTGCAGGATCCGCTCCATATCCAGTTCTTCTTGCAATACGTCAAGCTGTGCGAGATCATGGGACTTGTTCTCTCCCAGCAATACTCTGTAGCCTCAAAAGCTCGTCGCCAGAATGCCATTGATCTTACGCATAGTGATATGGCATTGGCAGACTGGCTCCAGAATTGTCCAAAAGATATCTATTGGGAAATGCCGCGGCATCATTTCTGGTCTGCTCTGCTTCATTCAAACTACTATACGACACTCTGTCTCCTTCACCGAGCGCATATGCCACCAGCCACCAATTCCAGAGGTGGAGGTTACGTGGAGGACAACGCCTACCCTTCACGAAATATTGCATTCCAGGCTGCTGCCATGATCACCTCAATCATCGAGAATCTTTCTGCACATGATGAATTACGCTATTGTCCAGCGTTTGTTGTTTACAGTCTTTTCTCTGCACTAATCATGCATGTGTACCAGATGCGATCCTCCGTGCCCTCGGTCATCCAGGCGACTCAAGAGCGGATGAGGGTGTGTATGAATGCGCTGAAAGATGTATCCAGAGTTTGGCTGGTTGCCAAAATGGTATACACTCTCTTCGAGTCTATTTTGGGCAACAAGGTGCTTGAGGAGCGGTTGCAGAAAGCGGCTGGGAAGCGTCACAAGAAGATGGCACAGAGCCTTGCTCAAGGCATAAATCAGGCTCAGGTCAAGAGAGAAGACGCTGGAAAGCGGAAGTATGACGACATGGCGTTGGATTTCAATGTGAACGGACCAGCACCTCAGGAGTCGTATGAAAGATCGCGACCTCAAACACCAAGTCAAGCATCGGGTGGGCCAATGGCGGCGCCACCGATCTCATCTCCCAACTCGAGACAGAACCAAGATACTTTCATGGGTGGCACAAACTCACGTCCCCACACACGTCCTCCGACTCCATTCAACCCATCGTTTTCAGTACCAACTACCCCTCCTGATCTGTATCTTGTTACCCGCAACTCGCCCAACCTCTCTCAGTCCATCTGGGAGAACTTCCAACCTGATCAGCTGTTCCCGGAGGGTTCGACAAACATGCAACAAACCCAATTCTCGCCTTCCCAATCTCACCATAATTTAGATCCTAGCCTTGTGCCACAGATGGGTATGCCACCGCAGATGCCGAACCAGAGCCAACCGTCTCAATCGCCTCAACAGAGAATGCGTGGTATGGCTAGTAGCCCACCTGTTGCGAATATTATGCAGCCTGGCCAGGTAGGCCCTGCGGGATATCAAGTACAACCAGGCATGTGGTCAGGCAACTTCGACCAACCAATGCAGGATGGAGCTCAAGGTCAGAGTCCTAGTGATACTTGGAGCAATGCTTCGGCGCAAGCTGTCCCTATGACTATGAATGTTGAGGATTGGTAAGTCGCCCGCAGTTCTATTTCGAGCTATATACTGATTTGGACAGGTTTCAATTCTTTGGGATAAATGGTGATTTTAGCGGTATGAATGGCGATGTACCCCTTGTATAAGTCTTTACTAGCACTTGTTTGAGAACAATATTGACAGGAGTTATGACTTCATATTAAAAAGCGATTTGATCAAGTTAGTTCCCTAGTTATACTTATATATATTGGGGCGGGCTATTTCAACTTGCCTCCCGACGTACCTCCCTCTACTTCTCTACTAAAATATAGCAAAGGCTAGTTACGGTTAGTAGTTAGGGTCAGTTCTAGGGGGTTAGGGGGCGATAAGAGCCCCCTATATAGCGATATCTTTTATATATTTTTCTATTTTGATTATATTTGTATATATTTATAAAAGAAAATTAAAGGTAATTATGGTAGTTTTAATGTTCTCGTACGGGCGTATACTTGATATGGCCACCCCAACAGATAGAATTAACGAAGTTAAAATAGCCGGGAGAAAAGTTGAAATAGCTCGACCCTTAATAAATGGGTGTAGAAATAGGAAAGTGCGAGGGCATCGTGGCTGCTCCAGCAACTTGCGAGAGGCTCATAAGTTTAAAACATGCCATTGAAATGCTACTGGATTATGAAGTGATTCATAATTCCTAGCAGCTCGGGACTTTAAGTGATTCGGAGTCAATATCAAGAAGGGGCAGAAGAAATATATACGAGAGAGGAGAGGCAACTTGAAGAAGCAGCAGCTTGAGTTGTAGTTGTACCTCCGTACAGTATTCGGTTACCCTGAGCACGGCCCCAAACCTAGATCTCCACGAAACGCCGGGAGAATTACAAGTTTGGACAACTCTCCCCTCATCAACCATGTTCGGGTCTCCTCTTCGCCTTACTTGACGTATATTCACATATGCAATGCCCATCTGCATAGAATGTCGTTATCCAGTAAAGACTCTCTACACCGAATATTCTGGTGCAGATGACAAGTCAAGTGGCCACGGCGTCCGTCTTACGGTTTGCAAGAACTGTGGTCGATTCTGCGACAAATACGTCGAGCATGACAAGGTTGTACTCTTCATAGATCTAGTTCTGATCAAGCCGCAAGTATGCTCATACTACTCTATATGGAGCATGATCTGATGTTGCGCAGGTATACCGCCATCTGCTTCACAATACTTTGATGAGAGAACATGATCAATTCGACGTATGACCTATGCCCCCCGTGTCTAGAAAGCAGCCACTGATATGAGACCAGCCGTCAATACTACGCCTCGGCATAATTCTGTTACTCTTCGACGTCTATCTGACCTGGGCACGGATTGAGAAGCAAACCTCCGCCGCAGTCACCGCGAATGAGATGAACAGCAGCAATCTCCTCCGCCTCTCCCAACAGCCAATCTTCTTCCAATATATATTCTTCCGTACGGTTTTTCCTCCCGGAATCTCAACACTCATTAATAATACTAGTAATCCTCTGCGCCCTCTCAACCCTCTCCTACCACCTCTCAATCCGCTTCCTAACATCCACTCCGGTCTCCCCACTCATTCTCAGCAACCTAATCCCCCGCTACCCACGCCCCAACTCCGTCTCGACTGCCCTCCTCGTCAGTTCCTCCACCAAACTCTTCCCTATCCTCATGGTGATATGGGAATACGACGTCCCAGCCGCGGCACGATCATTAGGCTGGGCTGTGGTTGCGAATAACGTTGAAGCGTTGAAGATCTTGCTCGAGTGTGGATATGGAACTGCGGCGATATTGGCTACGGTAGGTGCGATTAGTAGGTGGATGGTCGGAAGGGGAATACTGTGGGTGATGGGATTAGAAGGGGTTGATACGGTGGGGGATAGTGGGGTTGCAGCTGATGGGAAGGCACTGTGGGCGCTTGTGGAGCTGGGGAGGGAATGGGGAGGAAGATTGGGATTGGGATAGTGTTCTAGAGCTAGAGAGAATTTAAGTTCGCGTCACGACAGCTTGAGTCTATATCCGCATTCGCGGGGGTTGAGTGAAGTGACAATCTTCGAGGATCTTTCCATGCCTCTCAACCCGTATTGAAGTACACTCGAACACAGCGCCAAAAATGCAAACCGATCCCAATTCAGTGAAGTTGATGGTACGTAGCTGTTCTTACATCCACCATCCCTTGTGTAACTCCCATCCAGCTTCAACTCTCATGTGCAGCAAAATCTCTTAAGTCTCCGCGTCGAGGTACGATGAGTGGATGCCATTGTGCCAGGAAGGTTATCGCTGCGATCTATTAGCCACTTGCTCTCAATCTGCCCCTTCGCACGCTCATTTCGTAGAGAAGAGGGGACAGTCATTTGCGGATAACACAACATACCCCACATGATATAGCAGCTTGCGAACGAAAGAATTAGAGAACTTCGCCAGATCCTGTTTCATATTCCAATTAGCATTTTAATGTACAGCTCCACATCAATGTTTACCCCATTGTAATGCAATAAAGTGCTAAATAATGACAAAGGAGGAGAGCCATACGTTTGTGTTTCGCCTTTGGGAGAGAAGAACCAGGCTGCTGCGCAGGCAAGGAGGACGAGCACGAGGCCAATGAGGATGCTCCAGCTAGACGAATGTCTGGTTAGTGATTAATTTTGTAGGATAGAAGAAGGTGAGTGTACCCGTTCGCCATTTTGATGAGTATCTGGCTTTGCGTTGGAGCTTGGGGAAGGTCGAGAAACGTTGTTGCCAAGAGCCTCGATTGGCAGGCAGGCCTTCGCTTAGTCATATATAAAGTCTCGAGGCATGGGAGCTCGCACTTGTACAGTGGACCAGATTACGTCCAGTATTGAATCTTCGGGAACTTAAAATATTCTGGTTGAGCATCATGAAGTGACGCTGAACACTTTGCGTATTACTCTAATCTAAAGTGGCTTTATTATCCGCCCAACTGGGTTTTATCACCTTACAAACCGCTTCATAATCCAGAAACGTCTGCTGATTCAGACTCAAATCCGGCGTCGTCCAGAACATAGTCCACCCTGTATTTGGCAGCTTCCAAGTGCCCCTGGACCGTTCAAAATACCACTTGTTCACAGGGTTGTTCTTACGACTTCTCCAGGCAACACCTTTGGGAAAGCAGTCTCGAATCATGGCTTTGAAGACGAGATCTGCGGAAGAGCCACCTTGGCTGCGTTTCAGAACGGCGAATTTGTCCAAGTATGGGACCATTCGTGCTCGGCTTTCAGGGCTGCCGTCGTCGGGGACTCCGGGGGGCAGTTCCCAAGTCAATATAGCTCCGCCTTCATATTCGCCAGCTATGATAACACCTGCAATCCGACCATCGACACGATTTAGGTAGTCTTTCACGTCCAACTTTCGATCGAATGAGTCTTCAATAAGATGTACGAGACGAGGTAGGTCAACGTATGAGTCGGTTAAGCTGATTTGTGATTTCCCTGGCTGAGGTGGTTCCCAAGGCATTTTCTTTGGATCGGGGTAGATAGAGACGTGCATTCCATGTTTTGCAAAAGTAGTTGGGCTAATGTGGTGGTTTGGTGAGACTGGCTGTTCATGATTCATCGTAGAATTAGTTGGTCCCAGCCGGCCCATGGGTAGAGATGGCGAAAACACAGGCTTGTCTGTAAGGAGATTGTGGATCAAAGGATTGCGTTGCCGTCGTGTTCCAACTCCTCCTGCTTGGAAAGGCGTATCTGGTTGCTTGCCCGAGTTGGCCGCCTCCTCGGGGGTTGTGATTAATGCAGATGAACTTGGCGGTAGCATCGAGAGAACTGATCGAGCTAATTGAAGATTTTCCAAATGATACTCATTGGAAATTGATTCTTGACGAGTTTCAGTTCCAACGCACCTGGACAATGGGTTACTTAGACCGAGATCGGATACATGCTCCTGTATGAGTCCAGATTGTAAGAAGTTGCTGCCTTCAACCGCGGGTTTGGCTTCGAGCAAATACTGCTTCACGCCTTCAAATTCCTGTTCCATATTCAGAAAAACGTGATAGCCATTGGGTCTATCAGATCCTGGAATACCGCCTAGCTCATCCAGAATAATCAGACGGTCCAAGGAGACTTCTTTGCGCAGAGTTTGCAGCCTTTCTCGAACCAAGTCTGGATCTTCATCTGGTATCGGCGCTGATTGAAATCCAGCAAGCTCCCTCGTGAGCGCTAACACAACATCATTGGCCTTGACTGGGACGGAGGTCTGACTGGTATCTGTGTATCCAATGGGAGGTATAACTGGGATGATTCCTCTTATTAGGGGAGTCATAAATAATTTCCGCATTGTGACATGTATCCTCCCTCTCAGATAGGCCGCAGTCTCTGGGCCCTTGCTCTTCTCAGAAACGCCGACAACATTATCCACCGTCCTCGCACCATCACCGCCATATGAGTCGATAGCATGTACTATTCGGTCCGCTTGCAGCGTAGATAGACTACGCCAGTTAGAATCTTTGTTGCTAAGCCCATTGCAATCGATCACCACAATGCACAACAGCCCCAGTCGGCTGAGCTGCGATAATGTCCTTGCAATACCATGCACAGTATCGTCATGTAGCTTCTGCGCATTCCTGATCTTGACCAGTGCAACATGCAATTGAGGAGCTAAAGGAGCAATGGTCTGCTTCACCGGCTGCTGTAAGAACCTCGGGCTTTCTGCCACTGCCCTCGCACCATAAAACCCTCCCAAATTAACTCCATTCCCGTATGAAATCTGGGTCACTGTCTTCGCAACATGTGGGGCTTTCTTCGCAGCATGGGCAGCTTTTGAGGGGGTGAATCGCTGAAGGTAGGATTGAGCCTCTCGTTTCGTAGCAGAAGAGCCTAAGACCGACATGAAAAAGTCCTGAAAGACGTCAGACAAGGCTCGTAGGCGTAGGATAGAGATGACTGACTCTGTCTAAGGTTCGGGCATGCTTCTTGGCTTTCTGCTTCTTCGACAACTCTTTCACATTCTCCTTCGCCAGTTCCTCTCTCGATTGACTCAGCGTATGCTTCCCACTCATAAAACCCCTCTTACCCCTTTCTTCTCCATCTGAGACTAGCCTAATTTGCTTCGTCCATGATTGTATCTTCACAACCGCATTGTCAGTCTCATTCTCACCGCTCAAAGAGAATCACCGACTCACATAATTGACAGCAATTTCATTGCCCTTTTTCAAAGCCAGGTTTTGTAAGATCATATTGCATATTGAAAAAAGAAGGGAGATTCTAGCTCTGGAGATTCATCGAGTATTTTGCGGGTTTATTTGCGCGAAGAGGGATTTGAAAAACGTGGTGATCGGTGTGGATAACAGTGGTTGCTTGCATATGATGAACTGTACTGAGATGAGATCAGAAGCTCGGGCCTAAATCGCTTTATCGATAACGCTTGGCTTCTCGGTCTTGTGCGCCTTGAAGCGTGTTTGTGCCATGACCCATCCTCCATTGGAGCAAATGATCCTAATAATAAACGCGAGGAGGATAATTAATATTACGATGCTAGCACATCTGGCTGGAACGGATACTGAGATCGGCATTGTATCGGCAATTAAATCATAGGAGTTCGAGAAGATCCGTCATGGAGAGAAACCTTCCTCTTTCTGCAACACAAGGATCTAGTTTACTTTGCCTTCTCGTTCTGCTAAACCGCCGCAAATTCATTTCAGGATATGGCACCTCAAATAGCATGGATTGGCCTGGGGAACATGGGAAAAGTAAGTTAAAATGCTACCCCTCCTCCGAGCAGAGCTAATTCATTGCATAGAGAATGTGCAAAAACCTCGTTAGAGAGGAAGCCTCGACAATCCTGTCGTAATCTTCAACCGCACTATGAGAAAGCAGAAAGTCTCAGGGAATTCCTAGGTGTTGGAAAGTCAATAGTGGTTTCAGCGATTGAGGAAGTTGTCTCAGAAGCAGATATCATTTTCACTTTGCATTAGTGATGATAAGGTTGTCATTGCAACAATCGATGGAGCTCTCAGGAGGAACACGAACAGAAAGCTAGTCGTTGACTGCTCGAAGGTATACCCAGATACCGCTGAGGCGTGAGCCAGAAGGATCAGAGCTGCCATGGCATCCGCTATGGCAGATGCTGGATAGCTTTTATGTGTACTACTCGCGGGTCCGGCGGAAGCTGTCAGACCAGTAAAGCCTTCCTGCAAGGGCGTTATGGGGAGAGCTATTATGGACTTCAGTGGGCAGACTGTTGGCAAGGCAACTCTACTCAAAGTCATCGGCAATATCTTTACCCTCAATATGTTAGAGCCGTGTCCTAGCAGAAAACTCCGCCTAGGGAACGAGAATCTGCATCAGTTCATCGAGACGATTTTCCTAGTCCGTACATGGCGTACTCGGCCAGAATGATCCCTGAGGTTCATTACAAGAGGAAAGGTCCTTGATTTGCTGTTGATTTGGCAAGGAGGGATGTGGGAGATGCTATGGCATTAGCAAAGGCTGCTGGATTGAAGGATATTGCAGGCCCAGGTCAAAGAACATATGAGCGCTCGCGGGGATATTAGCTCAATCTATGGGGCTATGAGAAAGGAGGCGACTTGAAGTTTGAGAACAAGATTACTGAATAAAAAAAGAAAATAAAGGACCACCAAAAACTATACCCTTGAAGATATCAGATGATGGACTCGTGATTAGCAAGTTGTCGTTGTAGGATTCTGGATTCTCACGTGCGAGGCGAGCACTCGCGTCAGGAGGCCAGAAGCGAGTTACTTCGGATTCATTTGAGCCATGTTTAAACAACACTCGAGTAACACAACACATCCCCAACTCCAGACAGACACCTTCCAGACTCAAGCGCTCTCACCGAAATACACTCGTTACTAGCAGCGATGGATAAAGTATCAGCGTTCGGGAAGAACTTTACGTGAGTATCTATCTATTGACTTGGGAATGTCATCAGACACACCAGCTACTTGGCTTGGACCTTGCGCTCGAATCATCAAGCTGACCATTCAAACAGTGCTTCATTCACTCCCTTTGCCGCACGAACCCAACAATATGTGAAGGAACAGCTTGGTCAGACAGAGGATAAGGTCATACATAACATATCGCGCAAAGAAGCCTAATCGCTGATGCGGAATCACAGACTCAACTCCCTCCGGACTACATTGAGCTAGAGAAGAGAGTCGATGCATTGAAGCAGGTTCATCAGAAGATGCTACAGGTCACGTAAGTGTTATCTACGCCCTAGTAAAAGTGTAATAGCTAATCTTGTTGCTTTCACAGCTCTCAATATGGCAACGAAGCGTATGATTATCCCAACAATATCAAAGAGGTGAGTTCCCACTTCCCAAGACATGTTTCAAGCGTTTAGATCTTTTTTAATTCTTACCAAACCACCTGAAAATCGTTCTTTAGCTGATAAAATACAGTCCTTCGGTGACCTGAGCCGTACCGTCAGTGAGAAAGTCCACCTCCTCACTACTGCGACCTCCCCTGCCGAAGCTCAAGCCGCCCTGACAGCGCCCCCTTCTGCAAAGCCACAACCAAAGACCTTCAATCATGCCATTGCTCGTGCCAGCTTGGTCAGCAGCCAACTCCTCCAACAGCAAAACTCCGGCGCAGGCGAAGACCCACTTGCAGCTGCTCTTGAGAAGTACGCCCTAGCCTCTGAGCGTGTTGGTGAAGCCAGACTGGCACAAGACGCTCAAATCCAAAGCCGATTCCTTGCAGGCTGGAGTACAACCTTGAACACAAATCTCATGTTCGCTACCCGCGCACGAAAGAGTGTTGAGAACTCGAGACTGTTACTCGATGCTGCGTACGTTTTGTCCCCATATTGGAATACTATTCTGTTGTATGAGATGAGGGCTCTCGGGCTGATAAGATGAACTCTATTGGGATATGCGGCTACTTGGTACTGCCCATGGGGCGGCTCCGAGGCACTAGAGCTCATTTTTCACTCCAGAAATTACACTTGCTAATAAGCTGATAGGAAGGCAAAGTCTAAGAACCCAGGATGGCATCTACCAGGCCAGGCTGGCAACCGCGTGGAAACCCATGACGATGATGCCACGACTGAGGAGGCCCGTGTTGAAATTGAACAAGCTGAGGACGAGTTCGTTGGCCAAACCGAGGAAGCTGTTGGCGTAATGAAAAATGTATGAAATCATCTCATTTTTCCTACGGAATTTTCTACGATGCTAATTCAATAATAGGTGCTTGATACCCCCGAACCCCTCCGAAACCTCGCCGACTTGATCGCTGCTCAGTTGGAATTCCACAAGAAGGCATACGAAATTCTTAGCGAGCTTGCACCAGTTGTTGACGGTCTTCAAGTTGAGCAAGAGGTTAGCCGCTCCAGAGACTTCTCCACCTGAGTGGTTGCTGATGAAGCGTTTTCAGGCCAGCTACCGGCAAAGCCGCGATGGAACTGCGTAGAGTATCGTCTCTAACAGGTAGGCAGGAGGCTCAAGACTCTTTTTCGTCAACGAGGAGGGTCGATTTGTTTTGATTTCGGAGAGCTGGCAGCTTGCGAGCTGATCTCTATTCTACGTCTTGAACTTTCCTTGGGCGTCCTTTATGGTGTATGTAAGTCAATCAATGAGACTCCCGTCCGAGGAGGAGTTTGTGACACTGAATCTATCTTTTCTGAGCTGGCGAAAGTCCATTGCATATCCTTATCAAGGCAAGTATAGAATAGAGCGAACTATTAACGCCCGTAATCACTGTAAGACGAGTGTATGACTTGATCATAACGATACCCACACCACTGCGAGTAGGACCAGAACGTTCACGTGAAGGGGCAGTTCTCCAGAGGGAATTCCTAATGTCTAGACCTGGTCGACATGCTCCTCCTGGGGTCCCAGCAGAAGCCCCATTATATCAACATCCTTTGCCAATTCCTCATCTCCCACAGCCACGAGAGAAGACTAGCCAGTCAGGTGTGGTCAATTCGGCCCAAAATGGGGGACTTCAAAGCTGGAGATATGGAGTTGCTCTGCCTACAGTACTATGTTGGCATCGGCTTCCACTATTCAATCTTGCACCCGCCATATTCTTTGATATCCTCTTTGCAAGCAGCCGGCGACAGAAATAGTCTGTTCTGGTTTAGTCAAGAACGGACAATCAACAGTCTCGTACTGTTATCGATTAGCATTAGTTTCGCTATCCAAATAATCTTATTCGTCTTCCTAAGCTCTTTTGCCACGATTTCGGATCTGGAAGACCAAACCTCGTGATCGGTCTCTAACTGATGGCTTGGGGAAATTGTACTCGGAAGGCTAGGTGCTACAAATGGAAAGTAGCTAGAGGAGGGAGGGAGGAGAAGGGGCGAAAGTTACTAAGGGTGAGGAGGTGAACGCTGATGTATTTTCTACGACGTCTGTGAGTGCAGACGAGCAGTCTTCTCTCGAGTATGACGCAAAGTCGCATCTTAGGTAGTGGGAATTCAACAACTTATTATAGCTTTAATTCGCACTAACCATCCCCTGCAACAACTTCAACAACCCATACGCACCCGGATCCGGCACACCTCTCGTGGCAGCCTCATCCAAATAGCTGCTCCTTCCCAATCTCGCCTCCAACTTCTTCGTACTTTCCACCCCCTTCTCAGCCTCATTCAAAGCCAGCCTCTGATCCCCTGTCTTCTTGAACGTCTCCACAAACGGGATCAAGCAATCGATACACGTCCGATCCCCCAATCTCGCCCTAGTGTATCTCAGTAAATGGTGCAAAGCGCCCTCCAATGCTTCAGGTAGCGTAGGAGCGTCCCAAAGTTCATGAGCGAGAGATGAGAGGAAGATACAATACAACGCGCCAGATGTCCCGCCCATGTTGACTTCCAGATCGTCGACAAGGGCGCCCAGTATTGAGGGGAGAGCAGAGAGGTCAGATGTACTGATGAAGGAGAGAGCTTGCTTCGCTCCGTCCCGCAACGTGTAGCCACAGTCGCCATCTCCTACTATAGTATCGTATTCGGTGATTGTGGGTTCATTTTTTATGACGCTCTCACAGCCAGCAGTTATGATTTTGCGGACCTGTGAGTCAGAAAACTGGATTTTAGAGCTGCCCTTTCTTGGCTTAGTGGTGGGAGTGGAGGATGTAGAGGCGGCTAGAGTATTCGTAGGCGTTCGTTGTACGATCGAGAAGGTCGTAGGGATGATGCAGAGAGAGATAGCCCAGCCTCTCCTAGGGCAGTGCAAGTCCAGTAGACTCGATTGAGTGATATATGACGGGATTTTCTTGTTGGCTAATGGAAGTTAGCTTACACTCGTATAATAACTATTTGGTCCTATACTTACAAAAGTATTCAGATATCTCATGAGCAAGGATATTGCTCTCAAGCCGGGAGAGGCCATTAATATCTGAGAAATGAACGGAATAAACGACGTTGGTGCCGATATTTGACATAGATCTCAGGGCAAGTCCAAGGTCCTTGTCTATAGACCTCTTCGCTGAGTTGAATTCTGCAACCTCAGCACCATGGTTGACGGAGGGTCCTCTCCCAATTTTTTCTTCCAAAAAATTTGAATTTGTGCTTGTCGCTGATCTTATAAAGTGCTCCAGCAACTCCTTCGTCCTGTCGAACGATGGCCTACCTACAGTTAGGACTGCCTTCTTATAGGCAGGCTGACTTACTTATTTCTAACATCGACAGCACCCAGTAACGACAAAATATGATTCGCCTTCAACTCTCCCACTACATCGACCTCCAATGATCCTTCAGATACCCTAAGGCCTTGTCTCGAAGCCGTTCTGATAATGACTAGCCCGTTCTCAATTGGAAATCCACCGTCTTTCAAGAGCTTTAACAAGTCTAAAGTTGAGATGGAGGCAGTTTCAGATTCAACACCAAAAGCTGCGATGTGGGAATTGCCCAGAATCCCACTCGGGAAGTTGCCCACACGACCAAATGCTGAAATGAGAACACCTTTGGATTTGGCGAGAGCTGTGTCGACAAGGATCGAATGGCCATGATTAATTTCCACTTCTTTGACCGAAGGTCGAATCAAGGGGAAAAGGCGAATCCATTGTTTTGTATCTGACCGTTTCAGCTCGCTGGAAGTGTATGGGAGGGTTGGCGAGACTACTAGTGACATTTTGAAGATGTGAAGAAACGCTTGGTGATTAAAAATTGCAGACGAGTGAGAAGTAAGAAGTGAGTTTGACAGATGTTTGGAGGAAGAGATAAACAAGAAAGGAAGAGACCGGTGAAATGGCCGAGACTCGTCAAGCTCCGTAATATGCGGAGAGTCGCCCCTCTTCCTGTTTACGTCGGCTTTCCTGAAACGGCAATCCGGCCGACCTTCGATCGCGGGGAAAGCTCCGCACGAGAGGCCAGATGAATTCGAGTCCAAGCAAGAATGTCGTTCAAGGTCTCCTGCTACATTTATCTCCATATCTGGATATTATCTGTGCCGATATCCTGCTTGCATGCCTCCAGAAGTTCTCAATTTTCTGATCAAACTGTCGAGGCCCTCTTCATCTTTTAACCCAAATACCCCGCATTCCCCCACATTCACCGACATGGCAACAGAAACAAATACAAAACAACCCACCAAAGAAACATTCCACTTTATAAATAAGCCAGCAGATGCAATTAATGAAGCTGCAATCGGGCTGACTGAACACAATCCGAATCTCTCCTACTCACTCTCACACAAAACCGTGTACCGTAGCGATCTTGACACTTTCCGGGAAGGCCATGTTACAACGATTGCATTTTCAGGAGGTGGACAGTAAGCTGCCTTTCTCCAAGCTCTCAGGTCACGAATACAAATGTTAATGCACATTTTCTTGATTCAGCGAACCGATGTTCTCTGGCTTCGTAGGCCCCTCATTCCTCTCGGCTTCTGTCAGCGGCAATATTTTCGCCTCGCCCACTGCAGTGCAAATCTTCGAAGCCATAAAGCTGTGCCAGCCTCCAGATTCCACATCTAGAGGCACTCTGATAGTCTGCGGGAACTACACGGGCGACATCCTCAATGCCGGACTAGCAATTACTCGTGCCACGGCCGCAGGCTACAACGTGCGTTTCATACCGGTTGGCGACGACGTGGCCGTTGGTCGCAGGAAAGGCGGAAAGGTTGGAAGAAGAGGACTGAGCGGTCATGTGGTTGGCTTGAAGATCGCTTGTGCGTTGGCGGATCAGGGACAGAGCTTGGAGGAAGTGGGGGATGTGATGGATTTTGTTGCTGCGAATTCGGGGACTATTGCCGTCGCTTTTGATCGGTGAGATTTCCATTTCATTTTCAAAGACAAGGATAGGCTGATAATTGAAGGGTTGCACTTCCGAACGCCATTGTGACGGAGATCCAGACTCTGCCGCCTGCGACTATCGAGTTGGGGCTGGGATGTCATGGTGAGCCAGGCTTAAGGAAGATTTCGCCTGTTCCTAGCCCGGAGGCACTCACGAAGGAGATGATTAATCTTCTCATTGATACTGCTGACGGCGATCGAGGTTTCATTCCATTTACCAGGAAAGGAGACGAAGAAGCTGTCCTGTTGGTCAATAGCGCGGGGAGTACTTCTGATGAAGTACTTGCTCGGTTCGCTGAACTTGCTATTGCGGAGCTTGCTAGTCAGGGTGTTATTGTGAGGAGGCTAACGTTGGGTCCAATGGTGACCAGTCTGAAACAAAGTGGATTCGGATTCACTGTCTGGAGACTACCAGGGGTGGATGAGAACGGGGTGTTGAGTAGAGAAGAGGCGTTGAAGTGCTGGGATAGGAAAGTAGAGACAGCTTCCTGGAGACAGTAGACTACATGTCAATTCGAGCCTTTCAAATTCGTATAAAACAAATCAATACATCTTTGCAGACCTCTTTATCTTTCAGAGTAGAAATGTCTTGAATTCCGGTCCGAGAGAGCAGAACTCGTCCGAAGTGACACTTGTCTCTCCACCTCTCATTCAAATACCACCAGGTGTACTCGAACTCACTAAGTCTGCCCGGGGAAAAGGCACATGAATCAACAACCTTGTGTAACGCCTTAAACATCGCATAGCATCCACTGCCATAAGTCCGAGAGGACTACTGATTGTACATACAATCGCTCGAACACGACGGAATATATTCTTTGCTGATTAAAGTTCCCTCAGCAACCCACCTATTTGGAATACCGGGGAAACTACTCTGAGGATAGTTCTTAATACCACTACCAGCGCTATAGTGATTGAATAAGCGGTATTGTCTGCAGCAACAGGGCCTCACAAGATGGAAAGATCGATCTACATACTGACTCTATTCGTAGGATCTCGCGCTGGAGTATCGCCACCTGCTGTGACGGAGACAGCCGAAGTGAAGATTTGCATGGCTTGAAGCGCGAAGAAGAATATGAAGTGGGGCAACGAATACCTTGCCTAACGCTGCCAAATTACCGAAAACAGCGTTGTAGAGTTCGGCACCATTAGTATCGGTAAGATTTGTGATTATCGGAGCCTAGGTGATCAGCTGAATGTATTGAACAAGAAAGGATCCCTTTCAGGATCAATTACCTTAAAAATATATCTGAAGCTGTAGATACGGAATTCGTCGTTATATTAAGTTGTTGGCTCGTTAGCGTTTCTTCCGGATGTTTTTAAGATTGACATTAGAGGGAAGATGGCTCAAGCGCTACCATCACTTCTACCACCACAAGGTCGTTGAAGCAAGACCGCTGAAGGAGAAGAGCACAGCCCAGGCCACATTAGAGAGGCAAAAGCCGCTATTGTAGTATAACCAGTTCTTAGCTAGCGCACAGGACTGTCAGGTACTGTAGACGTGACTCCACAACATACCCGACTCCTTCTGCACTGGTGGAGACACAGTACGACCTGGTGTCAAGTGCCCAAGCGCAGACGACAGTAATGCATTTTACATTGAGCTAGATTGGGTTCGTAAGAGCGGCTGGCCAAATCGCTGTTTCGGCTCATCCAAGTGAAATATTTTGCCAGGCTGCCAAAGGAGAAGGTCCCACCTGTTGAGGCTGATCAATCATCATTATCAAGATACTCTTCCCCTGTTATAACACATCGTCGATCCCGTGAGCGGACAGCGTTTGTAAAGGCTTGGGTACGAGTTCCAGTTTGTAGAGAAATCGTACGAAGTAATAGGGTGTTGTTGTTAATACGAATAGGATCTATTGACAAATTAGCTAAAGGAAGAAAGTACTGAAGAAGAAATATCAACCAGGAGATTTAATATAATAGTTTCCAGGCAAAAGTGGAGAGTTATCCTTCTTTATCGTATCGCTTTCATTCTGTAGAACATATTCGCCGGTAAAGATGACGAAAATCTCTATCATGGCGTATAAGCTGGCATTCGTAACACCGGCTGTGAGAATCAGGCCACCAATTGAAGTTTCTCGATCATTTGGATTGATTATATGAACATTGCAATGTATAGAGCGGTTTTGCATAAGTGTACAATTGGTCGAGGCCCAAGTGGCTAACACAGCTCTCCCGCTGTGGCTCTTGACAGTTCTGAACTATCACTACTTACCTTTGACTATAGGGCTATGTATAATATCGCCGAGTACGAACATATGTTAACCCCCCACAGAGTTCTCTTCGTTTTGCCCCAAGAATAGCCCGCGGTCTGTTCTTTGGATCACAGGGCGATCATATAAATCCCTCGGACTCCCATCACTCTTGTTGAACAGTTCCGCATCCGTTCTTAGCTTTTATGGCTAGGTCGCTAAGCGAGCTCGGAGCATCTGGCGAATCAAATGGGATGCCAATGACTTCACGTCGCGATCTGGAAGACGCGAAAAGGGTAGCCAAAATCAAGCGCTTGATGCTCCCATCCTGCTCATTACCAGAGCATCATGAACCGAGGAAATGCCCCATCTGCGAGACCGCTATCTCTTACGGAAGAGCTCGAGAAACTCGAGCAGTCAATCACCCTCACCTTGCAAGGTAATTCACGGCCGCCTTTCACGTACGAAGGAATTCTAACAAAAACAAACAAACAGAAATCGATCATAATTTTAGCCGGGCACATCGTATTGTAACCTCTAGCATTCTACCGATTGTTGAACACTATGCGGAGCATTCAAAAGCGGTCTGGGAAGGATCGAAGGTAAGCAGACCCCTCGTTGAACAGAAGAAACAGGGACTGACTGCGGGGTAGTTCTGGAAACAATTCTTCGAAGCCAGTGCCAATGTCTCGTTGTCAGGAGTAGAGGAACGAGATGAAGAGGAGGAGGAAGATTTTTCGTACACCCAGTCGCATGAAAATGCCAGCACATATGCTACTTCGACCTCCCAGCGAGGAGAAGAGACTCTCATGGATGACGAAGAGCATGAAACCTACGACCCAGCAGACGACTCACTCCTGGACAACGCGGACATTAGTGGCAGTACTCCACGAGTTCCACAACCACGGAATACCACGAAAAGCATACCGAAATTTGCAGATTATCCATCACCATATGAGGCATTGAAGCAGGAATTGAAAGGAGAAGGTGGAGATGAAGACGAAGATGATACTCAAATTCCACCGACAACACCAGGCGCCCAGTCAAGGATCCCGGATATGTCCATGACGCCTACATCTTCACCCTTCGACCCTACTTCCTATTTGACATCTACGGTACCACAACCAAAGCCAGGAGAGAACCAACTACTGCATCGGGTTCTGGACAAGAACTATCGCCTTCAAGCCACGCCACACACGACTCGAAAACAAAACAAGACACCGGTAAACAAACCCTCCTGGCGAGATACCACCTCACCCATGTCTTCTCCGCCAGTTGCAGCACCACAACTCCATGCGGATATTTTCAGCTCACCAATCAGACAACAGTACAATCGACCCAGCATACCAAAGACTCCGGGGGTCAGTGTGCAGACCCCAGCAAAAAGAAAAGCTATGGATATCCCAAAGCCCAAAAAGGATGAGATTACTTGGGAGAGTGATAGTGATGAGGACGCAGAGGGGGTGTATAGGGAGATGGGAATGAGCCCGCCGAAAACCATCCAGTTCTCTTTGCCGCAGTCGAGGTTGTTGCAAACTCCTGGTATGTACAATTTCTTCTTGAGACCGATTAGATTTAACCATGAAATAGCACGAGAAGCAAGCAAGCAGATAGTACAAGATCTTCTTGCTACGGCTGGTGCCGGTTTCGACAACTCAGAAGGCAGCCCAAGCGTTGTAGCCATGAATGATGATCTGGATTATAGTTTTTAATGGACTAAATAATTTACGATATGAATAATGAACTCCGTCAGGACTGTCTTTTGAGATACATCTTATCCAACGCCGTCGAAGCGCAAAGCCAATCTACTCGACCATCAAGCCAAGACCCAAAGTCGCACCCAAACTCCCATTAATACCTCTCAAATCAAAAGCATCGCCAAAGCGCAGGATGGAAACGAAGTACTTGACAATATCAGTATTTTGTCGTCGCCATGATCCTGTAAGCCTCCGCAGTCTGTGCCCTTGGATCCGCGTCCTTGGAAGTTGGCGTCTTCTCATCACAAAGGGCCGTCTCAGCCCCTTTCCTCACGTTCTTGTCCCTGGAGTGGAACTTCGCCTTTACGTTCCCTTTAAGCAAGGAGACGGTGGAGGCGAAGCTCGATGTAGACACCATGGACGCGGCATCGACGTCCTTCACATGCTTTACCGCCTTGAGCTTTGGCGAGGCAGGATGGAATAGCGTGGGTGGTTTCTCATTAGGGAATACTGTTATGATTAGATTGGAGCTTAGATAGAGGGTATACAAGAACTCACTGGATTGAGGGAAACCGGGTAATCCGTTAGGCATGGTTGAAGACCAGGCTTGTTCGTGCCTTGACGTTCCGTTTGCGTTCTTCTTGTAGTGTTTTGATTCGAGTGATGCGGCGGCTCCTTTTGCAAAGTACATGGACATTTTACAATGTTAGAGTGATTTGGGTTATGAAGTCTTGGTGATGTCTTGGATTATTGATAGTGGGAGCAGCTTGTTATGGGAAGAGGGATCCTTCTTATATACATATATGTACGAGATGCGAGCAGGCCGTGGCAGTCATACGGCGGTTGTCAATCCGTCCCAAACCTCCATCCATGTGCACGCCCTATGCCATTCCAACGAGACATCAGCCCCTAACCGCAACCCAATCTTTCAATTCCGTTCGCAAACGATTGGCTTTCCTGCAAAGTTTAGCGGACTCCGTCGCCTTTTCAGGAACGCCGACACGCAGAATTTGCTCGAAGTGTAAGCAATCTCTACATCTCCCCGATCAGAGATGACTCAAGCTTCCACCACCTTACGCGGTTTCCAGTCTTGTCAATTAAACTACTTGATGGATATTGCGTGTTTGGTGCGTGGCTTGTCTAGGCATCCTCGCCATGGGTCGATCGGAGCTCCCTCTCTGGCGTGGCTGATGCCATTGGTAAGCTCGGACATCACCACCCCTTCATTACTCTGCCACGCACTTGGCCTCATCACCACCGTTCATAACTCTCTGCCTACCTGACCTACTCCGTTGAGACTGTCGAAGCCATCATCCGGACTTGAAATTCTACCTTCATCTTCCTTACGCATCATGAATGTGGGGATGGGCGCTTCAAGATGCCGAGTACTGTTTCAGGCTCAGCGAGGGAAGCATTTCACTAACGACATATGATCGCATACGCATTCGAATGCCGTTCTTATGAGTACCGAGCTTTATTCTTGCTGATCAATGAGTTATTAGTAATATCCACTGGATATGGAAGTCTGCGTACATGTGATGTCGAAATAGAAATAGATGAGATACTCCGTAGTGGTGCCTCCTTTTGACTCGATTGAACTCCGATGGCTAAAACCGACTCCGCCCCACAACCCGCACAAAAGAGACTTCTTTCTCACGGAATGATTAGATGTTACTCGTTCGGAAGCTCCAATTTTCTATTCCGTCATCGCGCCTTTCTTCTTGCTATTACATGTAGGAAAGGCCACACGGCGTTCACTCAGTCGTTCAGAACCAATCCCAATCTCCTCTATATTCCATTTGGGAGAATGTCGGCATCCGGTATTATGTCGCATCTCGACTCCAACTTGAATCCTTTCACTTCGAGGCAATACAGAAAGAAAGTGGAGAGATCTGAGCACCGACACCCAGTCCGGTCAGTCTCCACAAGCAACCTGTCCCAAGATCAGGCAGCCTGATGTTTTATTCCGGGTCTGTAAGTACGTATGACGATCGACAGCGATTTCGGAAATCCGTCCACCTAATGTTTCAATGAACAGCCTTATTGTTTTGTGGTTTGTGGAAAGGTCTTAGACCTCTTCTTCATTATCATAATTACAATGTGAATATTAGTGAGCCTAGTCCCGCTTCACGACATGGACCAGATGTACTTCCAACGCCATTAAAGCCCTCCCTATTTGCAACTGCAAGTGACGGCAAAGCCGTTCTAATTGAATGTTCCTCGACACCGTCTCTATAGTTGTAAGATCGCAGTCCTCAATCTCACTTCATGCCCGTTCTGTGAAAGTCAAAGGACAATCATCCTATTCTTATTAGCTTCGAGGTCAGCATGGAGAGAAGAGGCTCTGCTTACCATCGGGAAAATAGTTGCAAACACTTTAATCTCTTCTGACAATGGCGTAGCATGGTGGACCCAGTCGAGGTGCATCGATGCCTTTCCGATCATAAGCGCCAAATTGTACTGCGCGTATATTTGGCCGAGGCAGTAATGGGGTCCAGTTCCGAAAACGAGAAAGTTCTTCGCTCCTCTCACCTCCGCATCACCAGTAACATATCGGTCCGGATCGTAGTACTCAGGATTAGGGTATATTTCTGGGTCGCGAAGAGCAGGATATACCGAGGGAATGACCATGGCGCCTGGGATTAGTTAGAAGATGTGTGTATTGGAGCTTTTGAAGCTTACCTTTAGGAACGGTGTAAGTATCCGAAATTGGGAAAGCCTTCTTGACAAGATAAGGAACCATGATGACTGGAGGTCGATATCTCAATAACTCCCGGACGGCGCCTCTGGTGTAGACCATTTCATCCAGGATATCCATAGAAACTGGCTTGTTTTTGTCCCCACCCCGAACCCGCAAATTTTCTTCACGGATCTTATCAAGGACTTCTGGTCGCTGAGCCATGATCTGGAAAAGCCAAGTTGCCGCGCTGCTCGTAGCATCCTGGGAGGCAAACAGGAAGGTGAAAATAGTTTGAGAGATCTCGTAGTCGCTGAATTTGCGGAGTAAATGAGCTGGCTTTTCAATGCCTTCCATAGACAGGCCCTTCTCCTGTCGCTCGCGGTAAGTGGCAGAATCAAGTTGCTCCTTGACCCATCCATCCATGATGCAAGAAATTTCGCCTCCGGCAGCCATTCTAGCCCTGCTCTTAGCTGCGCATTTTGAGAATTCGGCCAAAACCATATCAGCAGCCTTCTTTCCAAACCATGTCTTTGTGAAAGGGATAATGATCGGGAAATTGACCAATTCCAAAGCGGCAGTGATTAGGTAGTAATCATCGGCGATCTTCTTAACAGCTTCGTCGGATATGTAGTGACCGACGAAAGTTCGGCATGAGACAGCGCACATAAGCTCACGAAATTCCGGCATGAATGGAACAGGAGTTCCTCCTGCATTTTTGGTAACTTTTAGGAATCTGGCAAAATAGTCATTGTAGACATCCTCTTGTCCTGGCAGATATGAATCGAGGGCTTTGCGAGTGAACAATCCATTAAGGCCCTTGCGGAAGTCGACATGTGCCTTTCCATCTAGAAAGACCCAGTTATCGGCGCCCAAAAGCTTGTGTGCGACATCTACCACGCATGGCTTAACGTATGATGGGGAGTTGAAAATCTTTCGGGACATATCACGAGTCGATGCAATAACCACGAATCTGAGAGCCGGGTCAGCACTATAGTAGGAGTAAGTCTATAGCCAGACACGTACTTGTGGAAGACAGAGACACAACTGAGTTCACCGCTGTCCCATTTTCCTTTATATTCGTGCCATTTTGGGTTCATCGATGACAGAAAGGGGCCCATGAAAGGGGCTTTCCACGATGGGCCGACAATCGATCCTTTCTGGATAATGTAACTGACTTGAAGGCATCAGTATCAAAAGGTTTGTGTAATTAGTATGACGGGAATTTACATTGGTCATAAGCCACCAAGACCAGCAAAATTGTGAGCGCGATTGTCCATACGCTGAGCTCCGAGACCGTCGTCAAGAAGCTATTGATCTGCGAACTCCCCACGATCTGGGCATACTTTGTGTCTGCGAAGGCCGAGGCGAAGCTGACGTTTGAAGTCATGACTGCTGGTGGTTCAATATCTGTGCCTCTTCGATTAAGGGTCCAACCAATGGCGAGAGTGTCAGCTCAGGAACGTAGGACCACAGGGTCGGTAAAGAGAGAGTAAGCGCCAAATGTGGCAGATCAGTGGTCGAGCGTCCCAGAATAACGGGGAGGAGAAGTGATTGAAGGGTACAGAAGAAGAAGGAAAAGATGAATAGGAGGAGAGAAGAGGAAATTCGGATCAACAAATCGAAACAATCCAGAAGAAATTGTCGGCGCCTCGCTAACCGACGCTACTAAAGAGTACCAGATAACGAGTGGATCCAATTTGAGATATTGCTGTGCTTGGGGTCATCTCATGTTCCTGTAAAATGAATCAGTATTCTGCCTTCTTGGAAAGTTTTAACAGGGCAAATGTCTTCTAATTTTTGTTGTAAATCGTTCCCTTGTTTATGTTACGAGTCTCCATACTAGATCGTCCGCAGTGACGCGATTTGTCTCAGCGCCGTCAAGAGCGGGTATATCTCCAGACATTCGCTGAGCAATCGGTGCATGACGTTTTATAACTGAGCAAGCCTTTCCTCTGTAATAATCACAAGGAAGCAAGCTCTAGAATTGTGTTTATTCCCCTGGATGGATCTAGAACCCTAACGTAGGAATCGACTGCTCGGCTTTGTAATTTCCGTTGAAATATTTCGAGGCTGTAACGATGTTGATGAACATCACCGCATTTCAGCATGCAGATGGTCCCATTCGTTGATCTGAGATCTTTAAACGGCTCATGGTGCTCTCAACCTCTCTATGAAGACTAGACTCCGTAAATGATCGTAAGCAACAGATTCCTCTCTTCAGCAGGCCATATCGATTTACTAGTGTTACACTGTCGTATTGGTGAAGGACACCGCTTCTGTAAGAGGACTAGACTCCGAAGATGATCTGGACGAGCATGCAAGATACAACGCTGGGACCACTATATGATCTATGATCGTTTCTTCAGTTCGCGGGAGTCGAACCTGGAAGCACTTGGTGTAGGTAGCCCTACTGTAGAAATTTTCAGGGGTACACCTAACCTATTTAGTAACCCATACTATTTTGTATGTGCACGACACGATAAACAATCAGATTATCTATGCCTATGATAGGCATGGCAAGCCTCAAGCCAAGCAGAACAATATAAAAATACACTAGTCGAAGAGACGCGATGGAAGTGAGAGCAAGAAGTACGACTATAAGATGACGGTTATATTGAAAAAAGACACATTATCCGAACAATGGGAGCTTCTCATACTTGAGGGGATTTATAGTCATGGACCCTCTACCTACTGCCTACCCTGCTTATCGCATTGCTGGACTCTGCGGTACCATGAGTTAGTGTAATACTATATATTGAGTGCTCTATGAGCGATGCTCTTGTGTACATACTAATATATATGGTTTGGGTAGCTTCCTAGATGTATACCTAGGCGTAGGTTTAGATCAGTTAAACTAGCTGGGAGGCAAGCTGAAATAGCCCGCCCCTAATTGTTAAGAGATTTTCAACAATTCGGACTTGTCAGATCACAAGCAAAGACACATTGGAATAACCAATTGCTCGCAAGGTTCAGGCAATTCAGAAGTCTTGTCAGGTCTTTTGGTCCGAATCAGTATTTTGCAAACAATTAATCGGTTCCCATGTTTGATATCGGGCCATGATGTTCGTTTTGCGGAGGGAATCCAGACAGTAATACAGTCCTACTCTCCGTCAGTAGACGCATCTGCGTATTCATACCGATGAAAACAATCATGCCTTTTTGAAGAGGTTCATAGTGCTAGAAGTTTATCATATAAATCAATCTATCTCTAAGAGCTGAAACCCAATAGCAATCCATATCGCCGCCCCAATCCCCAAAGCCGCAGCAAAAACAGGATCATCAGCGAACCACGCAGCAACGACATCAGCGACACATAAAATCGTCCCACTCATAACAAAGTTCACATTGCCTTCCGTGCTCGTTGATACACATATACGAACCAAGCCGCTCCAATCGTGAGATCCCTCGCACCAAGGAGTCTCATCAATACTTTATGGCCAGTATCGGTCGAGTTGGGCAGGGACCGCACGCCCAGAACTCGAGTTTCGTAGAGAGGTGAGCTGATTGCGAATAACCCCAGGCCAATGTATCCCGCTACTACGGAGATGGCCAAAGTTTTAAGGAGAGGTGATAGAGTTGGTGGGCTCTCCCTTGTGTGACGGTTGGATGATGTGCTTTAGGTGAGACGTCATAAGGTAGAGTGAAGGAGAACTAAGATGCGGTTTACCTGTTCCTGCTGATAATACCACCTCTAGCTTTCTCGAGGTGGGCTTTCTGTTTAGAGGCCTCGAGGGATGCCTGTCATTGGCTTCTGTGTATGCTCTACGAGAATAAGCCCGAACGTACACGCAACAACAGAATAACTCCCATTTGAAGCGTGTGCATATCGTACTTTATTGCTTCTACATGTCGACGGGCTGTTTTGAAAATATTCTATAAAAGCATCAAAAGTGTGTGGTTACTGTATCACCAAAAAGCTATGACATTCCCCGCTTCTCCGCTCCTCCGCACTTTCTGACCAGCTCAGACCACCGGTGGTCTGTCTATCCAGAACTTCCTCAAAGTCATCAACCCACAGCAGATGAATGCCCTCTACCAGAATTTCGGTGGAATGCTTTTTCTTGCCTTTGCGCAACCGACAGTACCGCAGGGGTACGCCGCCCCTTTTTCTGGAACGCACTATGAGATTGCTTGAAGCTGGCAGAAAGGGAGTCGATGCAATTGAGGAATCTGATTCGTCGTATTGAGAGGAAATAGGTCTGGTTGGTTCGGATGAACATCGACCCTGCACGCATGCTTATTAGCTAGCTCGCCATTTTCTCTCCCAGCTTTCTTTCTCACTCATAACACAAACGAAACCTACCTTATCATCTACAATTCCGCTTTCCATCATCAGTTCCATCAGCAATCATCATGAACTCCATCGCCCAGCTCGCTGCCCGCTCTACCCGCCTCAATGGCGCTTCTGCATTGCGACAAGCAAACCCAATCGCTCGTAGAGCTTTCACAAACGGTACGTTCGGAGCTTTGTATCCTCGGCGAAGCTTTCGCTAACAACTTATTTCACGATAGGTCCAACGACCTCAATCTCTCGATTCCAACCCGCCACTCGTAACTCCGGTCTACTATTGAGCCGCAGCATGCTCCGCAACCAGGTTTCTAACATCGCACGTGGCCAATCGCGTGGTGTCGCTGGGGAGACTATTGCCGTCGGTGCTGCCATTCTAGGTGCCGGTAAGCTCATTGGGGCTGGAGTTGCTGCTGCAGGACTCATTGGTGCTGGAACTGGTATTGGCACCGTCTTCGGATCTTTGATTACTGGTGTTGCACGAAACCCAGCCCTGAGAGGACAACTGTTCTCCTATGCCATTTTGGGTTTTGCTTTTGCTGAGGCCACCGGACTGTTTGCGTTGATGGTGTCATTCTTGATTCTGTTCGCTATGTAAATAGCTGTATGACGGATTAAAGGGCAAATGGTGCGGATGGTGATGGAGGATGAAATGTCATCGACAGATGTAGTAGAGGATGTATTATAGAAGCTTTTCCAGTCAAGCCAGAGACCGAGTCGTACCTACAATGCAATCTCAGCTTCTCCCACAACACCTCTCACATAATCGCCTCACCTGCAGAAAGTATTATGCCAAACAAGTTGACAATTTAACTCAAATTGCGGCCAACTGTCCTAAACACTTGACCGAACGTATAATCTCACGCTACATCCTTGCTGACACTGAATTTTATTGTTCCTCTACCTCGGATAAAAGCAAAGTTATAATATCCTACAAGAATCATAGAAATTAATATCCTAATTCACAGCTATAGAATGGCACAGCTGTTATCTGGTTGTTTACCTATCGTTCTCTCAACTACGAGTACTTCTAATATGCTTCCTTTTCTACCTCGAAATCCGTACTCGATATTGACTGGAGAATTGTCTGCTTTTTTAAGCACGTTCTTCTTTCGCATAGCTGCATAACTGCATGCTCCGAGATCTTGGTCATTTGATCAAGGTATAGCTTCGGATTATCTCAGTGAACACCAACTTCTCCTAGAAAAAGACCATCTTGATAAACGAATCCATCACGGAAACTGGCCGTTCTGGCCAATATGCCAGCCTGGTCATGGAACTACAGGCTGCTGAGACTCCGAAGGAGCGAGTATGTATAAGGTCACACTCATGAATGAACCATCTACACCTTGCTGGGAAAAATCTTGGAATCCCAGGCCGTCGTATCTCTGCTCTGGAGTGTATTTTGAGATTGGTAGGCTTTGGTTCTCACGATGTGTTCCCTGATGCTTATAATTACTTCCAACAGATTGCAAACCGCTTTCTAGCAACAAATGCAGGATTATTCTCCACATCTGACCCGCCAGCTTCCAGATTATATCCTATCGACCCGATGGCTTTCGGACTTTTGGAAGTCGAGACCTTCATCACAAGGGTGCCCGATCAGGCTTAAGTATCAAACTGAGCCAGTGTAGCAAAAGTACTACTTTGCGAGGGAGCCTTACCGCCGTCTTGTCAATCCTCAGCTTCCAGAAAAGGGGTGAGATATTTGAACCTGAGCTTGGCATTGTAGAGATGAGTATATGTAAGGGTTCCCGAGCAAGACCTACCCTTGTGAAGTTTGGGACTGCAGATGCTATAGAGAATCGGGGAGTAGGTCATTGAGCGGCGTTAGGGGAGGAGGCTTAGAAGCAATGTTACTTGCAATCTGGCATCAACTAATTTCCTGGAATGCTCATAGACATTGGGCTAGCAGAGATTTTGCAAGAGGTCTTTGAACTTAGACCAGAATAAACTTTGTACGGGAGATAAAGATTTCAGCACGCTGCAATACTTTGAGATGATTAAGTGAAAAAAAAAGTGAAGCTCCTCATGCATCACTTAATGTGTTCTGAGCTCGTGAATCTCGGATTTTGTGGTAAAGTACAGCATGTCTACAATAGTTGACGGAGCTCTGACACCAGACTAGCGAATCTGGGAAAAGCTTGACAAATCCACCAACTTCGACTCTTTAATCAATAGGACAACACATAATGGCAGCCTCACGGCTTGGAACTTCTGTTCTGCTGCAATGGTCGAAGTCCTCACTCCCGCACTCAGCTAGAAAATTCAGAGCCCGACCTGTATCTATCCGACTGGTTTTCCCCGCCCTGAGAACCTCCCAGTCGAGATTCTACTCCCAAGAACCCAAACCCAGCAAAATCTACTTCTATCAAGATGTGTGTCCTCCGCTCCCTTCCACATCCAATTACTAACTCCTACATAGGTAAAAGACTTCTCCGAAAAGCCCTCAGACATAATTCTCATCGACACGCGTGAGCCTGGCGAGCTTCGAGCAACAGGCAACATCCCCGGCTCAGTCAATATCCCCATTACGTCAGCTCCAGATGCTTTCTTTATAACGGCAGAGGAGTTTGAGGACAGGTTTGGGTTTGAGAGGCCAGGGCAGGAGCAGGAGGTTGTGTTTTATTGCAAATCAGGTGTGAGGAGTAAGGCTGCTGCGGCGCTGGCAAGACAGGCGGGGTGGATGAGCGTGGGTGAGTATCCGGGAAGCTGGTTGGATTGGGAGAAGAATGGGGGTACCAAGGAGAGTGGAAGATCGTGATGAAGGGGCTGGGATGGAGTCTGGGGAGAGAGGCAAAGCGGGGTGAGTGTGGAGCCATAATGGGTTTCTTTCCTTCCTATTTTACATTGGATTTTTCTAAATCTAGACGATGCACCGATACCAATCTTGATCTGCACCTCATCAAGACATGAACATCCTCGTCAGATTATCTCCCTTGTCCGCAGGCTCTTTTGATGCCAGACTCCCATGTGCAAAGAATAGCATCTTGATAGCAATTGCCAGCCCAGCATGAAGTGCCACCACGAATATCAGCAGGAACTTGCTGGTTTGCTTATCTGTAGCGGTGAGCACAGGGTACAAATTTCTTAATAAGAATGTGACGCTGAGCCCAAACCCGACGCCCACAAACACCCAATTGAGTATTGTAATCGGTGACCAAGAGATCAAGGCAACGGGAATCCAGATCAAATTTGAGTATCCGTATAAAGACCAGCACTCAAGAAGGTTGGCGGACTCGCTACCGAAGTATTTGAGGGCTAGAAAGAGGACGACAGGTATGACGAGTGTATAACCATATACGAGTCCAGCAGCGCCTATTGAAGATAAGCTATCCCATCAGAAATCGAAAAAGGACTTTGCATACCGCTCAGCAATCTGAAGTTATACGCATAATGTTCAGCTCCCTTGCTCGCCAGATACTCGCTGATAGTACCTCCCAAAAACAGGATGAAGACAACCGTAGTTGCAATCCAAAACGGGCCATAAAGATCAGGGTTTCCTTCTAACACATCAAGGAAGTTTGCTCTTGGGAAGAGAGCTGCCCAACATCGTGCCAATACGGAGTTAGTGTCTACGTCGAAGAACTGCGCATAGAAGGATAGCGTCCAGAGGAAGCGTTTTGAGGATCCGCTGCCTGCTGTTGCGGGGGGTGGCAGACCCGATGAACCGCCAGGTATCTTGCGAGAATTCGATGAGGCATCAGTGGTGAAGTTTGATGAGTGAAATTCGAGGTCTTCTTGTAGGTCGGTGTGTCCTAGGTCGCCCTAGTAATGACAGGAGTTAGTTAGCTCTGTGTACATACGGTTGGAAGCGTCATGGGAGTAAGTACGGAGGAGCATACCTCTTCATCGACGTCAACTACCACGTCATAGCCAGCTCCGGACATTTCGTAATTATCTGATTGTGTTGCTAATGGTGGATGTGTTGTCATATGGACATGAGCTTGGGACAGCTTGCGAATCGATGCCGCTAAGGACCTCGCCAATTTGGTCCTCATCAACTCACGAGGATCGACGAGGCTTCACTCAAATCTACACCGATGTTCAGAATTTAGTATGCCCAATGATAATCCACCGAAGCGTTACCTCATCAATAGCTAGTGGCTGTCATAGCATGCATATTCTTCACAAGAAATATTAATCGTGTTGACTCTAGAGATCTATGTAAACGAACGCTATCAGCAAGACGACAGCTATGAAGCACACGGTGCACGAGAAATTGGGAGAAAGTGTTGTTCTAGCATACAGAGTCAATATTTTCCCTCCCAATTCCTACGGTACATTGGGGTTTCTAGCAAGAATCAGAGAACCGATTATAAGCTCCTTAACTCTGTCACAAGAGAACTTGAGCAATTGATTCCAAATCTCGACAATATGCCATCAATGTGAGCGCACATATCCCTCGGACAAGTACTTCCCTCTGCGCTCTGGAATGCCCTGCACAACTGTCCAGACCTCCCTATCGGGTAGTGGTTGTGATTTCGCGCCAGCCCCCTTAATTCCTCTTTCTTGTGTAACGAAGACCTGACTCTGCTCTCTAACGCCAGAACAAGTGCTCATACAAAAAGTCAAATCTGCCACATCCTCCATAAGCTTTGATCATGTTGCGAGATTACAAAAAAGGCTTAAGTAGATCAAGTGCACTAAAAATCGCACTCCCATCCCATCTGCCTGAATACTCTCATCAAAGAATGGTGAGTCCTCTTTTCTTCGGAAATAGGACCTTATCCCTATTCTAGATTCCATGGATCCCAGTAAAGACTTTTGAAAATGATACTTTTCCGCCAATAAGTCTATCCTAGGGAGGAAATGCACAAGAAAATCCTTGAGCTTTACAACTAGGCAGCCAAATTTTGTATAGATCTTGTCTACGGACGCGAATTGGGTAGAAGGGATGGAAATAGGATTCAAAGCCCATTCTCCCAAGCACCGCATGTATAGCCAAGTACAAGCTCGGAGTCCTGCTATTGCAGATAACAAGTAGGTCAAGTCGTGAAGATATCTGGTCTGACATGGCGTCGCCCTCGCCAAACTTGATGGCTTCATGCTTCACATATTTCACTCAATTCACCAAGAAATTCTTCAGACATGTTGACCGTTGTTCTATTGCTTGCTAATGCCATTCATTTTATACAGCAAAGCATAAAGACCTCAACTCTCGTCTCGAAATCTCCCTAGCCAACCCAAACGCCATGTAACGTAAAGTTCACTTGAGCTTCTTCTTTGGTCGGAGTTGGTTGGTGTGACCGCATTTCTTCTTCCTGCAGTTGGTAGCACGGGGAGGGAGACGGGCCTGTTCTATAGTGAGTTTCCGGGGCCCGTAGGAGTTGGAGAAGAACGTACGTAGCACTTTCGACAGATCATCTTATCGCAGTTAAACTTAGAGGCGAGGGCTTTGAGAGATGGCTCGATGATACCTCCGCGGAGACGGAGAACCAAGTGAAGAGTTGACTCCTATTGAACATCCAATGTTAGCCTCCGAAATGCTTTGATCCTTAAATTTCAACCACATCTCGCCTTCCAAATATTCTATCCAGCTCTTATTTCATGCGAGAATGTCCGTACCTTTTGAATATTGTAGTCTGAAAGAGTGCGACCGTCCTCAAGTTGCTTTCCGGCGAAGATCAATCTTTGCTGGTCCGGGGGGATTCCCTCCTTGTCCTGAATCTTGGACTTGACATTGTCGATCGTATCGGAAGACTCGACCTCAAGGGTGATGGTCTTGCCCGTAAGGGTCTTGACGAAGCTATTCTTGTTGTATCAGTCTCGAATTCAACCTCATCGGCGTTGATTGTAGCAAGGGTAGTGGGAGATCTTACATCTGCACTGGAAGGAGGGGAAAGTTAGCACCATCTTTCTTTAAATGAACAGCCTATATGAAACAGGAGCGACAACTTACTGATTGCGTCGTCTACGTCGTCGTGGATTATGAAAAGTTGAATTGGAGTTCGTTTTGCAAGAATCGATGTGTGCGAGCACTAGACTTTAGCGGCGACAGGGATTCTCCAGCACCGCCACGTGATAATTTACAATGCTGCTCTACGTTTGCTGTACATCGCAGTGCGTTGCTAAATAGAGTGACAGGATGAAGGGTTCTAGCATTAAGGATGTTCTTACGGCCAGGGTAAACTAAGTAAAGCCGTAGATTATCTCAGTGTGAGTAAAGAGGCTTTCTCCGCGAAGATAGATAGACTATCTCAGCGAGATAGCTGCACTGCAGCAAAGAGTTTTCTCAAATAGGAAGAGGGTTTTTTATATGAAAAATGATCTCAGCATGCAAGTTTCCTCCCGGCGGCGGAAGAATTTTGTCAGCAAAGAGATTGATCTAGCTTTGGGGTTGTCGCATCAACGACGTATTTAGTAGATTCGACAATGACTCCCCTTACTACAATAGGCAGAGCCATCTCATGTTCAAAAGATCCACTTCTGCTTGCAGTGAAATTCAATCAATGTACTTGTACTTGCTAATCCTGTGGTATATTCCTAACGCCATCAATATGCAGAAACCATAACCTGCATTCATGACATTACTCCAAGTCCTCTTCGTCCTTCTCTCTTTCATTAATCAAACGTCTCTTCCTGTCAGCCAAGCTCCAATTCTCAAGTTGAATCTCAGCTTGGAGTACGCCTCGAACAAGTCGCTGTACACTAACACCGATAATGCGAGCTATAGAACCGTTAGCGTTCGCATGTTGAGATGAAGATATTCAGAACCTACCAGCAATCTCATAGAAAGCTCTCGCTGCTTTCGGCAACTCCTCAACTGATCGATAACGTCTGTAATACTCTCCCGGCCGTGTAACATCTGGCTCATAATCCTCTGGTATTGACTTTGACGTCCGTAATAATGATACATGTTGTACCTGCTTCAACCCGTCTGCCTGTTTCGAGTCTTCTGACTCTTCAACCGGCGGTTGGACTGCTTCTTGGAGAGGAAAAAGTTCGAGTACCTGCTGAGAAACTGGGACCAATCAATACCATTCTCAAAAGAATCACTAGAAATAAACTTTACCTTTAGTGTTTCGATCATCAATCCAAGTCCTTTGATGCCAATCCAAGTAGTCATCCATCGCTTTCTCACTCATGCCAAGAACATCTTTGTCTGTAACATGGATCTCTTTTCCTCTTCTTAGGCCGTCCGAGGGAGGCTCGGCCATGATCTGGACCCATCTTGCCCAGTCAATTTGCACAGTGTTTGGATCTGATTCGCTCTTTGTGTAGCGAGATATCTCGTCGAAGGGTTGGCTGAGCTTCGTAGCAATAACGATCAGACTCATGAGCTGAATCTCGGGATACGAAATTGTACGACGGCCTCCTTTAGGCGTGACTGGATATTGGAAGTCGAAACCAAGGAGAGATGCCAGACGTCGGACTGCGGGGTATATCTCAACTAAGAAGCTGTAAGCATATGCAGCCCATAAGAAAATAAGGCTACACACTTGGTAGTCCCAAGGCTCTTATATGTTTGAAGAGAAGTAATGGTGTATTCAGCGAAGGAAAGATCATCTCAAAATGAAGATGATAAAAGTCCACCAACTCTACAACCGCGGAGTAGATACTCCAGCCTCTCAGAGGTGTATGGATTTCGAGAGCGGCATGGAAATGAGGAGGCAGCTTCAATCTCATCTCCTTTGGCACTTCCTTGATCTATAGATCAATCAGTATATATGGAACTCAAAATATATTCCTGAAATCTACTCACAGCTCTCGTGAAGACCATCTCCTCCCTCGAAGCCCACCTGAGAAACTCCCCCAAACTCGTCGGCAACCTCATAAGCAAAGCCCCTAAGTAGCACAGCGCAAGCGTCTCAATCAGCTTCGGCGACCTCTTCATCCCAGCAACTCTTTTCCTACTCGTTGCACTCCACAAACTTCTCCCAGCAGTCGTATCGGATCCTGTCTCACCCTCACTCGTACTGAATTCTACCACACTCAACCCGCTCCCACTCCCACTCCCATCCTTCCTCTCTAACCCTTCACTCAGAACCCTGACCCTCAAGCACCAAAGATCCCTAACAACCGTTTCCAACTCTGCCGGAAAGCGCTTCACACTCACTAACCAATTGCACTGTTTCCACAGAATCAGCTGGTAGCATTCTAGATATAACGCCTGTGCTTCACGACCCGAAAGTATGGTGTACACATGTTCTTTCTCTTCACGTTTTTTGCGGCTTTTTTTGCCTTCATTGTTCCAGTCATCTTCATCGCGTTGAGTCTGCGTGAACCCGGCTTGCTCGTGACCTCGTTGGCAGAATTTCTTACCGTCTTCGATGTACCATTTTCGCGACCGGCAGCCTTCTTCGGTGCAGCTTTCGTGGTGAGAAAATCGGTGATATTCTAAGTGAGAGGACATTTGATAAGGTTTTCAAGGTTGATTGTGTAATACATTTGGCATTTTTAGGTGTGGAGTTCCACTATGGATGCCGCATTTCGGTTAGTGACATCTTCTTTCAAGGAGTTGCCTCCGCTGAGAACGGGAGCTCGTCATAAGCCAGTCATTGAAAGGGAGCAATACAATTCGAGTCTGGGTCGGTAGATAGTTAATGAGGATTGTGAGAATTGTGCAAAACAGGGGTCAGTTGATTCCATTCCCTGACACCTTTTGATTTTAAGTCTCATTAACAGATCACTGAGGGCAAATGTATGCACGAGGTCACCAAATAGCTTCACGAACTTATGCTTGGTCAAGGAGCTTTCAAGACCATCGATAATCTACGTGATATGGATCTCCACATCCTAAACATCCACTTTTGACTACGCCGGCCATTGGTGAGTTGTAGTATCGAATAATAAAGGAGATATGATGTTCACAAAGCCCGAAGACGTAACCAGTAAGATGCAGTGTCCAGATAAAATCTTTCTACGCATCGGCCATTAGAATGCAAGCCAAATACCCTAAGAGCCCCAGATATTCAAGCGTCCTTTGAGCAGATAGACTTGCAAGCGGAAAGTACCTTTGATACAAAAGGTCGATGTCGTAGTGTATTGGGAGGAAGAAGTCTAGCCACGGGGAGCCTCCTTGGCTTCGATAGCAGCCTGCTCGCCCATAGCAGTAAGAACAATGACATCTGAGAGAAGTTGAAATGTTAGCATAAATTCCCAATCCTTAGTAACTTCAGGTGGCAAAACTCACTGGTGTCTTTCTCTTCGGTGGTGAAGAGCTTGTCAATCTTCTCGCCAACTTCTCCGTCGGGAACCTTGACATCATCCTTGGTCTCACCATCATCGGCCATCAAGGAGAGAAAACCATCATCAGATACGTCGAGCTACGTCTCGTCAGCAGCGCCCCCACTTGTGTCCTCAGAAACCTTACCAGCTGGTATTCCTTACGAGTGACATTGGGGACATCCATGTTATGGGTGGAGGGGCAGAGTTCTTCGAGTTTCTTGCCAGTGAAGATATCAATAGCAACGAGATGGACCTTGGCATGGCCGTGCTTGCCAGTCTTGGAGGTGGACATGTCGACGATCTTGCAGGGGCGGTTTTTGATCACAACGAAGCCGTTCTTTCTCAAGGCAGAGCACTGCATGGGAAAGGTGGCAGAGGCGCCGGCATCGGCGGACTCGAAGGTATGCTCATGCTGTTGTGATAAAATCGAGTCAGTTTCTATGCTCAAGGTTGTGAAAAGGAAAAACTGATGAATAGGAAAGGCGACTGGCATGCGACCAACCGCTGGTGGGGGAGGACACCCCGCATGAGAAGAATCTCGTACGTACCTGTGCGTCGTCCGCCATCTTGACAAGAGGTTCAGAGTAAAGATGGTTTGAGAAAGTTTGTGCGACGAGTGATTGAAGTTATGAGAGGACCAAAGAGAGGAGCGTGAAGTTGAAATTTGGAAGGGATTAAGAAAGGCGATCAAGGTCGGGGCTTTCTTTCTTGTGGAAAAGTGCTTCAGAAATCCTCTAAGTACGCTAAGGACAAGCGAACCGGCTCCCAGTAGAAGATGGACCAATTATAAGCTTGCAACATGCCTGCACGCCCGAACAATCAAGTCTGTCTTGATACAGCCTTACCTACCAACACTTACTTTGGGCGCAGTTTGATTCACTCTGACAACCAAGCTCAACCTTGCCTTTACCATGATTATACGATTAGCCTGAATACCTGAACTGAGCACTTTGCATGTTACAAGGAGGACATGTGGCTCGACCGGTTATCGTCGCATTCGACCCCCTCTGGATCTCCTCCTCCGCCTCCAAACCGACCATATCCTGCTCGAAGAACAAGCCATCTTGCGCCCACCTCTGCACCCCCAAGAGCTGGCTTCAGTCCACGATCCTCATCCCTGTCTCTACTCTCAAACGATTCGACGAATTCCTTATTAGCTTCCTCCAAAAAGCCCAATGGATCCGGGCTGAGGCAGTCAAGTATTGTTCCGGATGCGACAGATCCATTAGAAGTCTTAGAGAAGCTCCTCAGGACCGAAGGGAAAGAGCTGGGTTCTGTGAAGAGTATAAGCAATGGAGTTGCAACGAACGAAAGTGATTTGGAGCTGGACTTTGGGGGAATGAGTCTACATGAAATTGTTGCGGATGAGGGACCTAAGAAGGAGATTATGTGTAGTTCACAAACTATCGAGGAGTGTATGAACCCTTCTTCGACTTGTACGGTATTTTCTAATACTTCTTGTAGATCGAAAGGATACGGAGAAATTCGAAGACCTCCATCGATCTATTGGGGCTTGCGATGAAGTGCTCAACTCGGTCGAAATAAACTTAACAAATTTCCAGAATGATCTCGCTGCCGTCTCGGCCGAAATCGAAACTCTACAAGCCCGCTCGACTGCATTGAGCGCAAGACTGGAGAATCGAAAGCTGGTGGAACACGGGCTTGGACCTATAGTAGAGGAGATCAGCGTCTCCCCAGCTGTCGTGAAGAAGATTGTGGATGGAGCAATTGATGAGGCATGGGTGAGGGCTCTCGGAGAGGTTGAGAAGCGCTCGAAGGCTATGGACACGAAATCGAAAGAGCTTCGCAACGTCAAAGGAGTCAACGATCTAAAGCCTCTGCTGGAGAATCTCATTGCTAAGGTTGGAGGTCTAACAGTCGAAAAGTATAATGCTGACTCTTTCTAGGCTTTGGAAAGGATTCGAGACTTTCTTGTTGCCCAGATCAAAGCTTTACGGTCGCCCAATATCAATGCTCAGATCATACAGCAACAGCATTTCATTCGATACAAAGATCTTTATGCATTTCTTCATAGACATCACTCTAAGTTGGCAGAGGAGATTGGCCAAGCATACATGAACACGATGCGATGGTATTTCTTGAACCAATTTACACGATACGAAAAAGCGCTCGAGAAGATCAAGCTTCACATACTGGACAAATACGATGTTATTGGCAACGACGACGGAGGAAGAAAGACCAACATTCTGTCCAGCAACAAGTCACCAGGGCCACCACATGATGCCTTCAATCTTGGTCGTCGAATAGACCTATTGAAAACCTCAAACCAGACAGCTCTCTCATCTTTTCTTGCGGAAGAAGATAAAGCTACGCACTACCTGGAGTTTCCATTCCGTAACTTCAACCTAGCTCTAGTCGACAACGCATCTGCAGAGTACTCATTCCTTACGTCCTTTTTCTCGCCAGCATTGTCCTTCTCAATGATATCCCGGCACTTCAACTTCATCTTCGAGCCAACCTTCGCTCTCGGTCAGATATTAACAAAATCTCTTGTAAATGAGACTTTCGATTGCCTAGGCCTCCTTCTATGTGTAAGATTGAATCAGCACTTTGCCTTCGAGCTACAGCGCCGGAAGATACCCGCTGTGGATGGATACATCAACGGTACCGGTATGCTCCTTTGGCCACGCTTTCAAGTCGTCATGGATCAACACTGCGAGTCACTTCGAAGCGCCACAAATGGAGTCTCAACCCGGAAGCCATCAGCTTCGGAGGCAGCGAAGCAATCAGCAGCACCACACTTCATGACCCAGCGCTTCGGTCAATTCATGCAAGGCATTCTATCCCTAAGCACAGAAGCCGGAGACGATGAGCCTGTATCAACGAGCCTAATACGGCTCCGCAGTGAAATTGAGGCTTTCCTCACGAAGACAAGCAAAGGAATTGGTGATTCAAGAAAGCGGGAGAGGTTCCTCTATAACAACTATTCTTTACTCCTCACGATTATGGGGGACCTTGAAGGGAAACTGGCGGTAGAACAACGGGAGCATTTCGAAAGTTTGAAAAAGGCGTTCAGTGATGGTGCATGATAATTGGTGTTCCAGTAGAAGAAATCCTTCCCATGATCTCCTTGATATATTTAATTGCAATGGTATCTCTAATGCCCCTGGTATCCCGACAAGTATCGCCAAATAGTACCATATACTCCTGAAGGTCCTGATGACTTCCTCAACCAGAATGATAATACACCAGCCAATACCGCCAAACCTGCTGCACTGGCTGGTCTACGGTATTTCCATATCGTGGCTAATACTTTCTCGCTCTGCTCCGCCCATTTCAGCTCCCTAACTTGCTTCTTGAAATATGTCTCCCCATCCTCGAGCGTCTGAGTCGTTGTTTGATGGGGGCAATATGAGGTCTTTAGAACACTATATTGTGATATCGATCTCCAGGTCCTTAAAATGCTCGGTGGATATTTCTCAATTAACTTGGTAGTATTTTGAATCAATGTCTCGAGATTCAAGGGCTTTGGCAGCTTCGAAAGTATAGAATGCAACATTTCTGGCTCATCAGCCGGCGTCTCAAACAGCTCCTCTGACCTCTGCAGCACGATCTGCGCAAACATGTAGACGGAAAATACAGCTTCTCTCGCCAGGAACACATCGTATAGTCTCGCTATATCCCCATATTCCTGTATATCATGCGCGTACATGGTAAGGGTGCCGGAGAGGGCGAAGAACGGTTGCGTCTGCGACAAGTGGGCGCAAAGCTGAGGGTTCGCGGCATAGAGGATCGCGGGTATAAGATGGAGTTGTGCGAGGGCTGGAGCGAGGGTCGGTAGCATGAAATCCCTGATTCGAAGTGTCGAGAGACGTGCTACAGCGGCTGCGCGATCGAGTGGTGATAGCACCAGTAGGAAAACCTGGCAGATGTCGTGGTAGCCTTGAAAATAGCAGAGGTAGGGCTGTCGTCGTAGCACTTCTCTTATCAAATCGGAGAGTTCGCCTTTGCGGAGGAGGATATCGGAAGACGATTGGTCTGTGCGATGAGAGGTCAGTGGGATTGTGGTATGTGACGAGGGAGGGAGATGACGGGCCGTTGGGGTAGTATATAAAGGATCGGTCGACATCCAGCTGTACTTGGTCTTCATCCCGATGTTTTGGGAGGCTGTTCCAACTCGGGATATCATCGTGCTCTAGCTTGATGTCATTGTCATGGCTGGCGTAGCCAAGTAGAAGAGGCCCTAGTGAGACGTTAATGATCGTTCATGAGCGATCATGGGCGACACGAACATGCCTGACGTCGAACATCGTCTGAGACGAGTCCACCCTGAGAAGTTGCAAGCTCCCTCAAGGTCTCTGTATCCTTCCATCTGCAAACTTCCAGTATAGCGGTTGCCTTCGCATCTTGTTTCTTCTGCTCAGGAGAAGGAGAGGATGGACGTAAGAGCTCCCCTGCCACCTTCTCGGTTTCCTCGGGCAGTTTCCCATTCGGTTCCATTTCAGTCAGGGATTGGGACAGAATTCCATCAGCTCGTCTTTCATTGTCGTCGCATCCAGATTTCCAGATGATCATCAGTATTTACTTTCTGAAAGGAATGGGAAAGTCCCGTGTGGGGGTAGGGATTAGCGCAATTTGTATGTCATTTAGGGGTTTTGCCGTAGGCAACCCAAAGCAATCACCATATAAGATAATAAAATGACAGATCACGTCTAGACTCCGCGTCGCATCTTCACTCAAAGTAGACGCAAATGATATCTCAGCTGCCACCTTCGGCGATATTCTCGTCTCCAATGACCTCCCTCAACAGCATTGTCTGAGACGGAGACGTTCTGTTCAGCCTTGCGCTCAAGGCTACCTTCGGCCTAGCAACACACCACCTTTGAGCCAAGGCTGTCTCTTCGCACCACCTCCCATAGTGGAATTCAACGGCCGCGATCTCTGCGATACTTCCCCGAGTGCGCGGATAGCTTCTCCCGGCGTTTCTGCCTTGTCAACAGGGTGCGGTGTACATGCTGCGCTTGGAGCCCCAGAATTGAACATCTTACTCACATCTACAGCGCGTGTTACCCAAGGCACTGCCCAGACCAAGACCACTACATGGCATCAACCTGATAAAGCTTGTCACGATGGCGTTCGAGACAAGCGTTCTCCAAAATGGAGAATGGACTACCAGGACCCTAGATGTCAATACTGTTCTTCGGCATTATGACCAGCAGGATCAAGAGGCCAATGCAAATACCGTGGAAATCGAAAACGGTCCTGTACTTGGTCTCTTGACCCAGACTGTAATCCGATCTCCTGCTGTGCACTGGATCCTGCCTCTCAAGCTCCGAGGCCTAGAAAAGAACGATGTTGCCTTCATAGGGGTAAGAAAGGTCTTTTTTTTTGGACCCGTCTGCTGCAGATTTGTTTCTCTTAGGCGAACCGCAAAGCCCCGAGTATTGCCTGCAGTCGTGTCTAGACCTTGCCACCAACTACTGAACCTTTCGGAATTGTTGTCTGCTAGATTTTCTCCCATTACAGATGCTGATTCTAGCAGGACGAATTTGTTCAGATCAAGGAGTTGCGATCTGACGGGCACCTATGGGACGTGGTTCGAAAAGAAAACTTCGGCGCTCGGATTCGAAATGCTCGCATTATTGGTTCAACGAAAGCATTCCTTCGTGATCACGAGCAAAGTACCCAGATCAAGTCTGAAGATGACGACCCAGATGATATGGATGTGGACACCCACACCAATGTCCATGACCCTGAGACCAATCTTCTACCCCCGCAAATTATTCTCCTGCAGTTGGACTCCGGAGATTCTGTGTTCTTGATGCTTTGTCAGTCTGACAAAGGGTCTTTGGAATTCGTTTCGAGTAAGCACCGTGTTTCGAAGGCGATGCTGAAATTGCAGCCTGGGACTCATCTAGCTGTTGATCCAAGCTCAAGATACATGGTAATAGGATGCTCAGAGGGTATGTTTGCAATATACGCACTGAAATCAAGAGCGAAATTGCAACAGCGACATTCCCATAGGGAACGTCTGAACTACGTTGAAGCAGAACGTCATATCTACCTTCAGGGGGTCATCCTCAAAATCGAGTTCCTACATCCATCTTCTGACGACGAGGAGCATGTCATATTACTAGTTCTCGTGGTTCGGAAAGGCAAGACTAGAATGCTCCTTTACGAGTGGGAAACAGGTGGCGACTTGAGAGAAGTTCGGGCGCATAGCCGCCGAGGCCATCTTCTTGAGGAGACCCGCCAAGTACCTTTGTTGATCATTCCTCTCACCATCAGGTCGGCATTCATTCTCGTCTCTGCAACTACGATGTCAATTTGTAGAGACATACTTCAGGGCTCCCCAAGGTTCATTGATATCAATGACCGCATTGATCCGCCAACTGACTCTTTCCATGGCTCGAGCCTTCCGCTGTGGACGTCGTGGGCCCGCCCAGTACGAAACACGTATTATACTGCTAAACATGATGATATATTCGTTGTGAGAGAAGATGGCTTTGTCAAAGCTATTGAGACAGATAATGACGAGGAAGATCTCGTCAAACTCGAGATGAATATCGGTCCATTATCGCGCAACTGCTGTGGCCCTGCATTGGCATGCATGGATTATGTCAAACCTAACGAAACAAGCGCGGACTTCCTCATCTCTTCTGGAGATGGATGTGCTGGGGCTGCATATTTGGTAAGTATTCTATTATCGGAGAATTTCTATTACAAAACGAAACCAAATGTTCCAACTCAGTCTTCGCATGCATGGTGACCCTGACTTCTTCTTAGGTTGAAGCAAGAAAAACGCCAGTCTTCGCAGAGTACATCCAGAATTGGTCACCATCTCACGACTTCGTCACGGATCACGAAGATAGCAAGCATCAGGAATGGTGGATGCCCAATAATCGCGAGCTCATCCGGGCAGACAGAATATTCACTTGCGCCGGCAAAGGAGCAAATGGAACTATCACCGAGTTTAGACATGGCCTTGAAGCTAATGTTGGCTTGGAGATATCATACGACGCCCAAATTATGGATGCTTGGGTACTGACTCTCAACTCGGAAGCCATTGATGGCGACGAGGGATCTTTATTTCTGCTGTCTTTGGGAGATCGCTCGTCAGTTCTTCATCTATCTAGCGATGCCGCGGAGATTACTGAGCTGGAGCCAGAGATGACCGAATTCGATCTCACCTCCCGGACTATTGTGGCAGGAATGCATAATCAATACATGATACAAGTTACAGAGCAATCTGTAGTCTTCACGAACGGAACGGATACGTAAGTTCCTCATGATCCGAATGAAGTCTTTCTTAGAAGTGATAGCATACTATGTCGCGTCACGAAGTATTAGTTGTAGTTCTTTCTAATATTTTTGCAGTCAAAGGTTGTCTGAGCTTGAGTTACTTCAAGTACACCAAAACGGCACTTTCGTAGGCTCTGGTGAGAGTATCGATCTGGCCATTTTACACGATTCGATCATCCTGTTCACAACTCGACTAGGAAGTCAATCGTTTCTTCAAATTGTAGAGTTGAAGCCGACCGATGGCCTTGCCGGCAAGTCTTCAGCTCCTGCAACCGCTCGGACTCTGAGCCAATATTCCCTAGATGCTACTTGTATAAGCATAGGCATAGTAGCTCAAAGTATGTACGTGGTCACTGCTGAGTTCGACAGAGGCTCGATCAGACTAGTGTTTCAATCGTTACAAGCCTTAGCATATCGCATTTTGGACATTCCATCGGGTTATACCCTGCATCCAACTTGGGTGGAAGCTTTTACTAGTATCGTCATTGTTCCCGGCTCAATAGGCTATTTCGTTGTCGTCTGCGGCACGCGTAATGGGATCATAGTCACTCTAGAAGTTGACGAGCGTTCATTTCAAATCGTACGCTCATGGTACGATCGGGTTGGGTTGACTACGGTGGCTGTGACCAGAAATGATTATGCCGGCGCGAATGAGGAGGTCTTCGTGAAATGCGATTTAAAGATCTATGTCTTGACGGTTCCAGTGATTACTCCCGGTTCATCGGGTCGAGCTCGAAGAGTTGAGCGGAAGATATCTCGGATCTTCCTTACAGATGCCCAGACACCCATCATAGAGCAACCGACGATCAATTCGATTACGAGACTTCGACCCAATCTTTCAAACGGGACTGATTGCGGCGTTCTACTAATTTCCGGCTCTCAGATTCGATTAGCTGGTCTGAATACACAGCCTAATGCTATCGCAAGACATATACCAGTAGGGGCAAGTCCTTCTCGTATCCTCTATTCTCACCACCTTGAATGTCTCATTGTTGCAGCATCTAAAAATGGAAAGTCCACACTGCTGTTCATTGATCCTGAAACGGGCGAAGATATATCGAGCCCCGTTGACAAAAAGAACGGCAACCCTGTTAGTTTCGTATCAGGTCTTGGCAATTCGAATGAGAGAGTGTTTCGGTTGATCGAGTGGTCATACGTGAAAGGGGGCAAAAAGTGGGTATTTATCATCGTTTGCACGAATACGGGGCGAATTGTGATCATATCAACGCAGAAGGGCAATTCTATGCAGTCAAAAGGCAGCGAGCCTGTTGTACAACAATACGGCGATGGGATACGATATTGGACGTTGCATAAAGCCAAGCGCGACAAACCAGTCTACTCGGTGGCAGGGTTCGATGAGGGTCTAATTTATTGCTCTGGGAATATTCTTTACTGCGAGATTCTTGACATGGTTGAGAAGCGATTTAAACAAGTCGCTCAATATGTGCTTCCGTCACCGGCTATTAATCTGACATGGAAAGACGGGAAGATATATGCCCTCACAGCCGCACATTCTTTAGAGATTCTGAGGTTAGATGGTGAAGCCACCCTTGACGCAGCTTCAGCAAACGACTCAAGGCACCAGATCGTCCGAACGCACGGGGATCAAGTCACCCGCAATGCACTGCACCATCAAAGCCTGATTGATCGGTTAGTTTTCGATACTCCAATCGAACTTGTCTCGGACAAGTCCTGTTCCGTTGTAGGCTTATGGGCGACGCACCATACCAAAGCAGATTCGTTGTACCCTATTTTCGAGGCACAGCTACCATGCTCCATTCTCAGATTTCGCAGTGGTCGAACTCGTCCAATCTGGGATGCACTTTCGGCACCGAAATCGGACCTAGGTACACTCCATGACTTAATCCCGCTCTATCAAGAAAGTCTCGGCCTATCGATTGATGGCTCGCTCTTCAGCTTCACTATTCTTAGTTTTCCAGCATGGAGATTCTTAAGATTTATTATCAATTTAGCGAAACAGTCACCCAAAGTCTGCGAGTTCAACTATACTGAGGAAGAAGTTTCTCTAGAGCCCGTCCAGGAGCCAAAGATCATGATGCATGTCGATGGTGATATCTTGAGAAGATGTCTTGATAATGGAAGTCTTGATGAACTCCTATGCGCTGGCCAAGGAACTGAGACGGCGATAGCGAGACAAGCTAAATTTGCCGAGTTACTTCAGGGGCTTCAAGGAGGAGAAATGGCTGAGAGTGATATCAATGCTATGATCGAAGTAGCGTACAAGGCCATGGAGTTCTTCTTACGGCCTGTGTTGTAGGGACGCAAGATGAGCTTATGGAAAGGCTGGCTTTTAAAGGGATGTCATGAATAAAATACTGTGCATAGTAATGACTGATGAAGAAGTCACTCCTATCCTAAATCCATTGATTGATCCAAGTGATTATATAGTTCGTATCGAGAGGCTTTAAGAGATGCTCTATCTTATGACATTTCATAGTGGACTGGGTTAGTAATGTAAGTAAGAGTAAGAGCACGAGAGTAAGTCACAATGGCTAAGAATCAAGAAATATCCACAAAGTCAAGAGGCAGTCTATACTTGAATCTGGAACTTGATCCTCCCTTCATAATTAAGATCTTATGTAGTTAATTAAGTTCAAACAGTTTCACCTCCCGCCCAAGAAGAGTCTTTATATCTAACTAAGTTAATAGATATTAGATAACCTATAATATTAACTTCCATTTTAAGTACCATACTTGTTGATTCATAAAGTTAGAATTCCGAATGAAAAGGTATGTTGGCGAATCGGAGTTGGCCGTCAAATCAAATTATTTTAATATATTGCTGTATGTACAGATCGGTGCGTGCACGTCCTACAACGTCCTGAACTTCTCGCTTACCCCGCCATTGTCTCCAAATCTTCTGAATTGACCACAATTCACCAAAATTTTGAAAGTTGTTTTGAGTGTTCGCATACTAAGAGGTGTCTCAACGGCAAATCCCAATCGGATTGCCAACACATTCTCCGGTCATTGATAAGGTTACTGGATCACAAAATTCTGCAACCACGAACCCCCACATTGCCACAAACATTGGCAGATCTCCATCAACACCACTTCCACTCTCAAGACAAATCTTCCACGAAATTGACGAGATAGATACCATCCGCAATGGCGCCCAAGAAGAAGAACAGCAAGAAGGCGGCCGATGACTGGGAGTCGGAGCTTGGAGAGGCACCCAAAGAAGCGGCGGCAGCTCCAGAGACGAAACATGATCCGGCAGAGGCAGATCCTGAGGATGATTTGCCGGCAGGTGGACTGATGGCCATGATGCGAAAGAAGCAGAAGAAGAACAAAAAAGGAAAGCAAACGGAAGACTTCGTTGAAGGCGAGGACCCAGCAACTGAAGAGACGCCCATACCCGACTTGGCAGATAAGGCGCCAGCTGAGGCCTCGATCGACGACGAGTTTGCATTACCTGAGAAGAAAGGGAAGGGAAAGAGTGCACCAGCGAAACCTGTTCAGGAAGAGGATAATGAAGATGATGAGCGAGGTGCGGATGGTAAGGTGCTGACGAAGGCACAGAAAGAAAAGCTCAAGAAGGAGCGTGAGAAGCAGCGGAAGAAGGAGAATGTACGTTGGAATTCACTTTGAAGTCAGTTGAGATTTTTGCTCACATCTAGCTACAGGCCGCGAAAAAGAGAACCACTGTGCCTAGTACAAGAGTCGAAATCCCAAAACCTGTTATCGAAGTCAAAGAAGAGCCTTCCACCTCGAAAATTGCTCCTGGAGGAAAAGGAAAGAAATTAGCGCCTGCTCTTGCCAAACTCCAAGCTCAACAAGAAGAATTGAAACGAAGAGAGGAGGAGAAAGCCAAAGCAGATGCCGAGGAGAAGGCACGCCTCGCGGATATAGAGAGGCGAGAGGCTGAGGAAGAGAAGCGAAGGGAAGAGGCAAAGGCTTTAAAGAAACAAAAGGAAAAGGAGAAGATCGAGCAACAAAAGAAAGATGGCACCTATCTCACGAAAGCACAGAGGGAGGAGAAACTGCGGAATGAGATGAAGTTGAAACAAATGATTGATGCTGGAATCAAAGTCGGTGGTCCAGGTAGTGGAGAAAAGAAGAAGGTCGTCTACGAGAACAAGAAGAAGAAGGGTGGAAGAAGGAATCCCGAAGAAGCCAAGGTAAGTTTCTAGCAGAGACAAACATGGTCCTTTGTAACCTTTCTAGGCCGAAGAAGAGAAAGCGCTCGCTGAAGCTGCCGAGCGAGCGAAACAAGACGCTGAACGAGTCGCTGTAGAGGCTGCTGCAAAGGCCGAGAAAGAGGCTGCTGAAGCTGCTGCGGCGAAAGAGGCCGAGCCTGACAGTGATTTGGATGATTGGGAGGTTGCTGCTGCTGAGGATGATGATGACCTAAAGGAAAGTTGGGATGCAGACTCAGAAGAAGAAAAAGAGAAAGCCGCTGCCAAAAAGGCTGTTCCACTTCCTGCGGATTCGAAGTCATCGCCATCATCGGGCAAGACTATCGAAAGCTCAGATTCGGAGTCTGGATCCGAGTCTGATTCTGAGGACGAGGAGACCAGCGCAGCCAAAGCCGCTGAAGCTTTACGAAAGAAGCAAGCTGCTGATAGACGTGAGAAGGCTCACGAGGCTGCTATGGCCGCACGATCAAAGGATAATTTGCGTTCGCCCATCTGCTGTATTCTCGGACACGTTGATACCGGAAAGACCAAGCTTTTGGACAAAATACGCCAAACCAATGTGCAGGAAGGAGAAGCTGGAGGTATTACCCAACAGATTGGTGCAACATACTTCCCAGTGGACGCCATAAAGCAAAAGACAGCAGTTGTCAACCGTGATGACAGCTTCGAATTCAAGGTTCCTGGTCTTCTGGTCATTGATACCCCTGGTCACGAATCTTTCTCGAATCTGCGCTCTCGTGGTTCATCATTGTGCAACATTGCGATTCTCGTAGTTGACATTATGCACGGCTTAGAACCACAGACTTTAGAGTCAATGAAATTGCTTCGAGATAGGAAGACACCCTTTATTGTTGCGCTTAATAAGATTGATCGTCTCTACGGCTGGAAGAAAGTCGACAACAATGGATTCCAGGAAAGTTTAGCGCTCCAAAATAAAGGTGTTCAGAACGAGTTTGCCAAGCGTTTGGAAGATACAAAGATAGCTTTCATGGAGCAAGGTTTCAACGCTGAGCTTTTCTATCAAAACAAGTCAATGGCCAAATACGTCTCCTTGGTCCCAACCTCCGCTCACACTGGAGAGGGTATTCCCGATATGTTAAAGTTGATTATTCAACTTACGCAAGAGAGAATGGTCGGTTCATTGATGTATCTCTCCGAGGTACAATGTACTGTTTTGGAAGTCAAGGCTATCGAAGGATTCGGCATGACCATTGATGTTATCCTGTCAAACGGTATCTTAAGAGAAGGCGACCGAATCGTCCTATGTGGTGTTGACGGTGCAATTACAACCAATATCAGAGCACTTTTGACTCCCGCACCTCTAAAGGAGCTGCGACTGAAGTCTCAATACGTACACAACAAGGAAGTCAAGGCTGCTCTTGGTGTCAAGATCAGTGCCCCAAACCTCGAAGGTGCGATCGCCGGTTCGAGGTTGATGGTTGTGGGCCCGGATGACGACGAATCTGATATTGAGGCTGAAGTCGAGTCTGATCTCGGTGCGCTGTTCAGTCGTGTGGAGAAGTCTGGACGAGGTGTCACGGTACAAGCCTCGACCTTGGGCTCTCTCGAAGCCTTACTTGACTTCCTCAAAGTATCCAAGATTCCTGTTGCGAATGTTGGTATTGGTCCAGTGTTCAAGCGAGATGTGATGAACTGCGGTACAATGCTCGAGAAGAACAAGGAGTATGCCGTCATGCTCTGCTTCGATGTCAAGATTGATAAGGAAGCACAGGCATATGCGGACGAGCAAGGTATCAAGATCTTCACAGCAGACATCATTTATCATCTATTCGACGCATTTACAAAGCATATGGAGGTCATTGCCGAAAAGAAGAAGGAGGATTCCAAGCTCCTTGCTGTCTTCCCATGTGTCCTCACCACTGTCGCAGTTTTCAATAAAACTGGACCAATTATTGTTGGCGTTGATGTAGTTGAGGGCAATCTGAAAATGCACACTCCTATCGCTGCTGTGAAAGCAAATTCGGTCACTGGCGTGAAGGAAATTGTCAATATCGGCAGAGTGCAAGTTCTTCCAAATATTTTGTGCTCACTAGAAAACACAGCTAACAGTATTGAACAGGACGTCTATCGAACGAGACCACAAGCAAATCCAAGTCTGTAAGAAGGGCCAGCCATCCGTCGCCGTCAAGATTGAAATGGGTTCTCACCAACCTACCTATGGACGACATCTCGAGGAGAAAGATACGCTTTATTCGCTCATCAGTCGCCAGAGCATTGACACACTCAAGGAGTTTTATCGTTCAGATGTTTCTAATGACGAATGGCTACTGATCAAGAAGCTGAAACCGTTGTTCGATATTCCTTAAGTGGCTCTGGAGCCGAACGAATATAGTATGAGAGCATGGCTGATGATGAGGTAGGATGAAAATGGTTTTATGTATGCATAGCAGTTCTAGGGCGTTCATTGTTTCACACCGTGGGCATTTTGCAAAAGTTGTAGATAGAACATATAGGAAATAATGCACTCGGCTCTGATCTCCCGATGCCCGTTCTAGTGGATCTTTGTTGGATTGCAACCTCGTTGATCTGTTTTCAGATTGCTGGCTGCCTTGTTCTCGCCTATCCTTTCAGACTAGGCATTTCCGTACTTAATCATGTCTATTACACTCCAAAGGATGATGTTTGTGGTAGTCTCTAGGGATACGCATTCGTTTCAGGGAGACTCCACCGCCACTTGGTTCGGGATGACCACACTTGGAAAGCTGTTGGGGGGTTACAAGGCACTTTTGTAAATTGAATTTATAGGAGGCGTGAAAGATTGAGGCAGCGTACATGTTCCCCAACCCTATTGTCTTCATTTTGATCTGACCACTGGCAAACTATCTCCTAGGGTAGACGTATTTCCCTGTCCTGTGTCATGGTATTCGAGGCTGACGAAAGTTGATGTTTGTTCTCTTCTTCTTTCGAAATAACGCACGTTTTGTAAAATCTCATTCCATCAAAGAAATCGGCGCTTGTATAAATCAGCTAATCGGCCAAAATCGCCAAAGCTGGCGCTGGAGGTTCCGAGTTCCACCTATAATAAAGGTACCCTCTGACAGAGTAGGTTCTTCCCTCTGGAAAGTGTTAGGGGCCGGGGAAAGACGTTGGCTCACTCCCCCTCGGGGAATTTGGTAGTCGCAACGTAATGCCAAGACTTCATGTTGATTGAAGGCCGAGCGTGCGCGTTATATGCTTGAGCTCAAGTTTCCATCTGGCCAAATCGCTCACACCTGCACCTCCAAATAATATAACCCGCATTTCCTCTGCCTGACAAAAGCAATACTATGATGACTCTGAACTCTATACAGCCTGAACTCGGTAAAGAAGGGATCTCGCGATGGCTGGCAAAGAAGCCCTCGAGCCCCAAAAACTAATTAGAAACTATTCTACTTCCAAACCCGGTAAAAAGGTCTATGACTGGGCCACTTGTTCTGTTTCGACATTGAGAACTTGGCTTATGGAATTTCCCGACTGTTTTGGATTATTTATTTAGACCCATGCAAGTACGAAATTCAAAGAAGGGACCTGAGCACATGACTCAGACGACTTTATATGTAGCGGCGAGCTTCCAGCGGCTCCTAAGGATTCAAGACTGTCTGAGCCGGAAATGGAGCTTGAACAGAGGATTTTTTGAGTTGGCCGCCAGGGAAGATTGCGTAGACTGGAGATAATGGCAGACAGATAGCACCAAACAGCATAATGTTACCAATAGAAAGCGAATATATAATAAGAGCTCCAATTAGCAAATGGCTCGGAAAAATAGGAAAGCCCATTTGACGACTGGCCACATGTTACAGTTATCCTCAGAAAGCAATAAACCTCTACCAAGAATGTAATCGAGGGATCGTGGCAACGCTTAGGGCCAGATATTCTATGATTGAAAGCATCTTTACAATGGACATATACATCGCGAATATCGGTTGCAAGAGCAGGAGCGCGAATCCGTGACGAAAATCGAAAAGGAGATATGTTTTCATGGTTCAGTTCGAAGCTACCTTGGTAGGAAATGATATAAGGGAAGCCAAATGGCCCACTGTACAGGTAATGGGCAGAAAATTTTGCTTTCTGCTATGAAGTTATGGTATCTAAGAGACTCTCCTCAAATGGTATACCCTGCAGATTTCTTCCGATCAAAACAATTTTTCCAGGTGAAGAGTCATTTACCTTCGGAGTGTCGAAAATCTCAAAGATTTCCCTTACGCCCTGGACAATCTTGATATCCCCGTTCGAGAAGCGCAACCTGGCCTTCAACCGGTGGATTTCAAAGTCGCCAGCTTCAGCAATGCTAGTAGCTTTTTCCGAACCAGAACGGGGCAGCTTGGATTCCCAAAGAACGGATCGCAGCCATGCATCAAAGTCTGACAATTTATCTGGCTTCATTTCAGGTACTCTGACTGCGACTGTTGATATTGTCTACGAAGATGTTAGCCTTGATTTCATTATGCTCACGGAATAAAATACCGGGTCAAGATGACTATGCCCCTTATTGGCCACGTCCAAAGCGTCAACATCATCATAAGCATGAAGATCCAGCAGAAAGCGCTCGAGCTGAGGAACCTGGCCCTGCTGTGTCACTTGTATTTTTGCAAGGCCGTTGATTGACTCGACCCGTTCCTGGACAGCCAGAAGCTCTGTCTTGCTTACGAGATCAGACTTATTGATGACAATAACATCAGCGTGAGATATTTGTAAATGTGCGGTTGTTAAGGGTGGGCCAGAATGACCATCAAGTTTGTCGTGCTGAACGGCTTCTTTCACGGGGTCATCGAGACTTTTTAGGATGTTCTTGGCATCGACGAGAGTGACAATGCCATCTAGATAAATGGTGCTTCCGAGTCCCTCATCGACCCAGAATAAGGGGGCGAGGTTTCCGGGATCGGCTAGACCTGTTGTCTCGAGAAGAATATAATCAAATACACCTTTCTTTTCCATTAGAGATTCGATAGCATTGACTCCGGAGTCTCTATTCAATGTCAGGATATGTAGACACAAACGGGGACCTATTTACTTGACCGAGCAGCAAATGCAACCATTTCCAACCTCAAGCCATTCTTGAACTTGCTCTCCACCAGTGTTGATCGTCAAAGATTTCTCAATATCGACAGCTGGGGAATATCAGAAGGAATCCATCTTGCTGTATATCCTAAGAAGGGTAGGGCTCACAGTCGCCAAACTCTGTAGGCAGGTGTCAGTGGTGGCAAAGAGCACGCAGGGTGTTTATAGACAATACCATTTAATATGACAGCGATCCTTTTCCCATGTTGCTCATTCAAGATATAATTCATCAATGTAGTCTTTCCAGCGCCAAGGTACCCTGGTTTCAGTCAGAAGGAGCAAGCACTGGAGATGTGGATGACTTCAGGAAGACCTGCCTGTGACAATGGTAATAGGAACTTTAGTATTTAGTTCCTGCTCAAGAACATCATCGTCCTCTACTTCAATGAGTAATGGCGGGTTATCTTCTTCGTCGCCCTCCATTTCCAAAATCAGAAATCTTGGAGGTGCGTTCAAGTGATGCGGCAAAGCCTCGGAGAATTTGGCACATAAGTACAGTAAGTACTTATCAAAGCTCTAGCGGCAAGGGTCGCGGGACAGGGCGCGTACTGTACTCCCCCAACCTCGACTCCTTCACGAACAAACACCACTTGATGGGAGCTGTAAACTCGAGAGAAAGTGCTCGATGACCCGCAGCTGACAAAACACTTCTACTTTAGTTTATGCCCACTATGGCGCTTCCACCAAGCTCTCCCCGACTCCCAAGTCCGCCGCCACCAACAGAGATACAAATTGGACCCAAGTCACCATCAATTAGCAGTACTAGCGAAGGGCCTACAATCGAACAGAGCACTATCGACGCGAATGCCACCCGGAGGATACATCCTGGAACCAAATCTGCAGATATGGCTGCTGGGCCACCTCTGATACCACTGGGCGAGGTCAGCTCCCCCCCGTTACTTACACTGCACAATATTGACTCCCTCAGCTTGATTCCGCCTTCCAACTCCAAGAACATCTCAAAGCCCTCCACTACAACTATACAAAACCTCCAGACAGCGACCACACCATCCCAATAACCCGTGCGACGGCAAATCTGATTGCCAGCCAACCAGAAGGCCTTGATCGAGCCCTCTGGCTGTACGAGCTCTGCCGCTTTCTAATAAACAAATGTAACGACTTGATAATCGGTTTCCTGTTCGACGACCCTCCATGCTCAGCAACAACATGTCCTGAGATGCGTGCTTCGGAATGGCAATTCCTATGCGCCGTCCACGACTCACCCAAGAGCTGTTGTGCAATCGACTATTGCTGCCATACCCTGGACTGGGCTACGAATATTGTCACAAGTCAGAAGATTTTTCCTAGTAGGTTGAGTCTTGCGGCTGGAGATTCGGTGGATGATAGAGGGGCAGGTGTCAAGCATTTGATCAATATCTTCAGACGGCTACACAGAATATTCGCACATGCGTGGTTTCAGCACCGGGGGGTATTTTGGCAGGTTGAGGGTCAGACGGGACTTTATGTGCTGTTCAAGACAGTTTGCGATAACTACGAGTTGCTCCCGGCCGAGAACTACAAATTGCCTCCTGAGGCTGAGGGACTCGAATCCGTACCAGATATCAAAACAGCTGCGCCGACGATCCTTAAGTCCCAAGCGCCACCTGAGAACGTTTCTTCGGTAGAAGAAGACTTCATAAGCGTTGGAAGAACCAATACGAGACGACATATCCGACAGTCACCCTCCGTTGGGTCGGCTGTCACTACGGTGCTAGAAACAGATGAAGAGGACCCGGATCTGACGCAGAAACTGGGGGAAATCACACTAGCGGAGGAGGAAGGGGAGAGTGAGAGTGGGACGGAGATTCCTGTTATCGTGGAGACTTATGAGATTGATGATCAGTCCAACCCGGAACAGCCAGAACTGGAACATGTAGAACCTGTGGAGATGAAGGAGATGGATCAGGATGAGCATGAGGCAGACCCTGCATCGTCTTCCTTAGAGAGCGTGGTTGCGGAGATTGCTGAGAAAGAAGACCGTCCTAGCGATGCCAAGACAGTGGTCGAAGAGGGTGAGCCCGTGGTGAAGATGGTTGAAGCAGTCCCTGAAAATGAGAAGGAGACTGTGGTGAAGGAAGAACATCAAGCAAAAGAAGATACTTCTGCTGAAAATGCAGAGGAAGATCAGAAAGCAGAAGAATTGTAATGCGTAAGATACCCATGGCATGGACTATACTGGGAAACTAAAATATGAATACTTCGTCTCCTTCGACCCCTTTGACCCATTCATGCTCACAATGTGCATTTGGACCCTGCCTGACCGACTGAAGTCGAATGAGCTTTCTGCAACTCCTCTTTGAAGGGTGCTTTCTTGGTCACTTCCAAACAGAAACGAGTAGAAACGTGAAAATTTCTCGTTGCACTTCATAAAATAGATCTAGCATCTAACTTCTTCGGGCCCTTCAAACCAGCCTCAAATCAATGCTTATTTCTATGGTATACCCTAATGCATCCAAACTCCATGCGCCAAACCCCCCTAACAGTCATTTTCTTACACAGCCAGTTCTGCGGCTGCACTCATCCACCCAAAACCAATGATCCTTTCGTCCGTCATTCCAACTCAGCAGTGCCATAACTCGGCGGAGGATGATATGTCGTCTGTGGCAACATCTCATTCGACCCCAACTCTGCATGATACGAATGTGCCGGATACGGCATTGGCTGCTGTCTAAGGGGCGGCGCCATCTCAGCATTCTGGGGCGCAGGAGAAGTTCTCGCCTGCTGCGGCGTATTCCCTTTCGTCAGATTCTGCCACGATACTCTCTGATTCGGAGGACCCTGATATGAAGATCGGCCCTGATTCCCATGTACGCTGCTGCCATTCAAAGAACTGTTGTATGAAGCCGTGGAACTACGTATGCTCAATCCTTGAGGGTATAGGGATTCTTCGTAAGTCGTCTTGTCGCGGAGTTCCGGGTTCTCTGGACCACGGATCGAGAGAGAGCGACTTTGTTCGATGGGAGGGATTTGAGGAGCGCTTGAATAACGAGGATCGCGCGCTTCCTCAAGCATGCTTTGATTATCCCCATACTGGCTCCCATGGCCGGGCGAGTATTGCGTGCTTGCTTGAGAACCGGTGAATTGGTTCTGTATAATCAGAGTCTTGTCGTTTATGCGACGGTTGCCCTCAGCTGCGTCTTCTATTTGTGCCTTGACGAGAAGTCGATCTACGAGGTGCGCGTGTGCTTTCTTTAGCGTTTTCTTGACGAAGGATGTCATCATGATGTTGCATCTCATATCAACGTCCTCGCGAAGGTATAACCCTGATATGGGCGCACCGAGTCCCAGCTCTACTGGCGCAACGGGCTCGCCAGGTAGAGACCCTCCTAGTGTCCATTTGCCTTTGATGTTGAGTCCCAGTGGAGCGTAGCAGTGTGTTTGTAGTCCAAGTGGGAGGTCGTGAAAACAAGCTGAATATGTAACTCGTCCGCTCATCAATCCACCGGGTAGGTAGGATACGCGGTCTGTGAGGGAATACCATACGCAGTGGTATTCCTCGGCAGTAGCCTCCGGTGGTGGTTTGGTCAGATGGCGTTCTTCGACGAGAGGATTAAGATCAATCATTTCCGTATGCGAGTGTAATGTTTCCATGACGGTTTGTCTCGAGATGCTCGACGGCAGCGGAGTAAGAGTAGTGAAGACTGTTCGTTTCGACATGTTGGTGATCTGAATGCAGCCTGAAAGAATAGGAAGTATTGTAATGGAATAGAGAGTGATAGGGAAATCTTAGCAGGAGGTAACGCAGTGTGAAGCTGTCCTAAGGTCAATCATAAGGTCAATGAAGGAGCTCGGTATGAAACACTTGAACGCTCGTGGTATGGGCAGAACAAAGACGATAAAGGCCCATAATTAGCCCCCTTTAAAGCTCAGGTTTATTCTTAGCTGCTTTATCTAAATCGCGAGGGGCTCGGCCGCACCATTATGAGAGCGTGGCTTAGGTGAGAAGTCAAAATTGGCTGGATGTAGAGTTTTACACCAACCTCCACCCGCAGCGATCCTGCCGAGCGGATGTACGAATGACTTCAGATGTTGTTCTCAAATTCCACTTCGCGGAAAGGAGGCTGGCCGAGTTTGTGGGGCGGGTCGACTGGTGCGATTGGAAGTTGGTGAGAGACAGCGGATTGAGATCGTGGCGGAGCATTTTGGGTTCCATTCCAATGGGAGCCAATGAGAGGCGTCGAAGATCTATTTTGAGATGAAACAATAGTCACGTGAGTCGATAGGAAATGCTTCATTTTCTCGGTGACTCTCGCACCAAACTCGAAACGGTGCTTCGAGGTCGACTTTTTTACTTTATTTCTGCACACACTGTTATTCACGCATGGCGGGTGCTGGGGTTAGAATTCTGGCTCATAGGGATTTTTACATTCTCTAGGAATAGAATACACATAACGTCCACCTTTGCGCCGTTTCCACATGCTTCCTTTACTCATACAATCTAGCCTTCCACTCTTTACAAAACAACCAATGCAGCCGCAGCGACCGCACCACCGATGACCCACTGAGCATTTCCAGTGATCTTCGGAACGCCCGCCGTACTTGAGCTCGAGCTGCTGCTCAATCCAGTTGCAGCTGTCTGCGAGGTACCCGTCGAAGTCGCACTCGATTTGTCCGATGTCGAAGTCTTGGACGAGGATTCGGACGAACCGGTAGACGAAGTCGTTGCAGTTGAAATAGCAGTGGTAGCAGCTGCCGCCAGACCGGCCGTGATAGTGACGATTTGACCTCCAAGGTCAGAGACACCATTGGAGAATGATGTTACCCTTACTGTAGATGTAGGCGAGGAGGAAACGCTTCCAAGAGCGGTGCCACTGCAAACTCCACTTTCAGAGCTGGTGATCACGCAGGCTAGCTCGATAGTCTCATTATCTCCCTCGCCGTCGTCTACTATGGTGTACTGATAATGCAATGTTGAAGGACCTTGAGTGAAGGTAAAGGACGGCGGCACACCGCAGTCATCTGAGTTCGGGTCGGAACATTCGATAGAATAGGTCGTAGCTGCCGAATCCTAATAAACTGGTTAGAAGGCATTTTTCATAGCTTCATCAGTTCGTACCGAGGCAATGACTGATCCAGCCAGAGGCTGTTGATCAAATCCAACAAGGAATAGCTCGGTAGTAGTAATCTGAGCATTGGCAGCGCCCAAAAGGGCCAGAGCAACGATGGACTTGTACATGTTGGGAGTAATCTTTCGTTGAATGCAGAGGAGTTCCTTAGAAGACGTGAGGTGATCAACGCGAGTTGAGGAAATGCTCCTGCTCCAGCATTATATTTCCCCTTTCCCCCCCCTGCATTGTCACTAAACTACTAAATAGTAAGCATAAACTAGCGAGATCCACTATGCATTTACATACTTACGAGATTTTGCAGCTCGTGTCATGCTATGCCAAGGCGCCTGGAAGCGTATGGATTGCTGAGTTGAAACTTAGTTCGCCCGAATTACCTCAAACTGGAAGGCGTTTACGCACTTTTACGCAACAAGTACTGGTGTATGAATAGACGAATTCCCTCGCACTGAAGAGGCCAGCCGGAGTGTGAAACACGGGGAACCCGAGAATATCATCGTACTTACCCGAGAATGTAAGTGTCTACTGATAGAAGGAATGCAAGTCCTCGACAGCGACAGATCTATCGACATCGACATGCCGAGGCGACAGCCTAGGGCAAGTATCCCAAGCCCTCGATCGCCAACAATTTTGGGACTTGAAAGCCATAGCAAGGTTTGATGGACAAAGACTCGATTACTCACAAGGCACATTGTTTAGTCGTCGACAGACCTTCTTGAAGTTGCTTGGGAGGAAATATTGTTCTCTCTCCCGGTCTTAAGTTGTTCCGGTCCGGCCGATCACCTGCCCCCTGACGCTCCACTTTTTGACGAGGGTGTCTTTGACTTTGTGACTGACCTCTACGGAGCACTCCTTTCACGTGTTCCTAATTGTTCCATCTCTTTCAATTCGGAGTAGTTTTCTAAAGTGCTTGTTAATTATCATAATGTCTTTCAATATTTCAACTTCACACTTCGACTTGACAAAATTGTTATTGTAGAGGTCACAAGTGCCAGTCCAGATTTGTCTTTTTTTGTATGTCGGCGGAGACGGCGAATCATATGGTTCGCTAAGAAGAGAAGGTATGTATGTCTCGAGACTAGGGCACGAAGTGATAGACAAGAGAAGATTTTGGCACAAGTGATTTTATAATACGATTCGTCGATTTTGGATGGGCTGTACAGCTCACTTAAAGACACCAGTTGCACAAGGTGTTGAATAAGAAGCGAAGTGAGATCCCCTAGCGTGTATTTACTGGAACCTACAGTACATCCCTTATCAAAACCATTTCATGTCCCACTGACTATGTACAAGAAGTCATTCCACAGATCAAACCCCGTCATCAACCCTCATTCCTCCAATTACGTACAACTCATCATCCAAGCCTTCCCGGTCCCCAGAGACAATCTTCCCTTACAGAACCATCGCAACAACGCCAGCAATAGCACCAACCAAGGCACCGACTTTGTTGGCATTAGCAGCAGCAGTGAAAGGTACAATGGGGTTGACAGATCCAGAAGGAACGGATGCACCGGTGCTGTAAACGGCGGTCAAGGGGTTGGAGTAGGTGGTAGTTGGAGTGGGGTAAGGGGCCGACGTCTCTGCGCCAGAGGAAGCGGCTCCAGAGGCTGATGGAGGGCAGGATGTGTAGAGAACGGTAGAGAGGGTGGCGCTTGTAACTGGCTTGCTGATTGTGCAGGGACACTTTCCTCTTGTTAATGATTTGGTCTAGAGAAGAGTGGTCTGGGGGAAGAGGAAGGGCTACGTACATCGGTGACTGTCACGGTCTCAGATGCTGTTGCCGTATACGTCCAGGTTCCGTGAGTGATCTATGTCCATCAGTAACGTGTACGGAGATAATGACAAATGGGAGACATACAGTTGTTGCTTCAGGGCAGTAGGTCGTGTAAGAGGTAACGACATCAGTGGTATAAACAACAGTATCATTCCCCCCCGCAAGCGCACCAGCAGCAAAAGCCAAAGCAAAGAATGCGTACTTCATCTTGTCGAAATTGAATGATAAATAGAGTAGAGAGTGTGGTAGTCTTAAGACTTAAAACGAGTGACAAAGAGCACGAATGGTATTTACTTTGCGCGATGGGTACATATCCAAAAGAGAAGAGCGGACGAGAGGAGCTGGGTAGAAGCAGCTGGCTTTTAAGGAAGAGGAGATGAACCATTCCTCATCTCGGCCCCGGGATCGAGAAGTTTAGTGCTCTCCAACCCAATCCACACTTGCGCATCTCGAGGCATATGGGAAATGAAATTTGAGGAAGCGTTCCTCTAGTTCTGCCGCATATGCTGCTACCCGAGACTAACCAGAACAACTGCCACACAGGCCAATCAGCATTGCATTCGCAACGCATAGTATGGGAAAGGATTTGCAGCCTTCCTCGATTGGGGCACGCATCTTCCTCGATGAGGATTACTATTTTTATGGTTGTTTATGGTGTGTGGAATGTGGATACAACAACAAAACCGCGGTGCGGAGGACAGCGAGAAGGAAATTGCGATGAGGTTAGAGGAATGACGGTCTGGTCCGGCCTTTCGTCAAGGACTTCCAATGAAAGGCAAAGATGTGTTCTTCTCCAAATGCGCAGGCTTTATGAAAGATCTGTCCCAGGTTGGTAACAACTTCAAAACTTGACTTCAAGAATAATCTTTTGATGCAGTTGGATTCTAGAATTTCCCGAGAGCTCTTTTCTGGCGCGTGTCTCAGAGTATTTGAGACCCTACAGACCAAATTGACCACGAGCAACAAAAATCAACGTCAATCGACATTGGGAAACGCCTGGAACTTCATCATGATAGTTCAATATCTGATTGCATAGTGTGGTGCAATACAAGTAATCGACACATAGGATAAAATACAACCACCTCTTTCATCCACTCTCCGTACCTCAAGGCTGTCAAAGAGGAGATCGGTCCATTATGCAATGCCTATCCTCATTCATACACCCGTATTACTCTGCTATCATCTGCAACGCGAAGGTCCAACAACCAATCGCGAATGGAATCTTCCGTCTAAAATTAAGCAAACGATATCTTCCAACGCCTGAAATGCAGCGTACACCAACGTAAAAGTTTCGAACGGAGCCGCCAGATGTTGGTTCCAGTATATTCGGTATCGAACGTAAAGTCATGGAAGAAAAACATCGCTCCTCGGGTCGACGGTCAAGGACGGTGTGGGAATCTATGCAATCGCTAAAACAAAGGCCAATATAATCGATTTGATGCCAAACATTGTGTCCATGTTCGATATGCGTACTCAGTAACTCTAGGACTCATCCAAACTCGATAGCGCAACTTCAGGACAAAGTACTGCCATCAATAGGTATCCAATGTTTCATCGGGAAAATGTTTGAAGGGGTTGGGTCACTACTGAATTTCAGACCCCTCGTGATGACGCAGCGGATCTGCTCATGCTCCGCTCTGGCACATTATTATATCGAGGCGCGATTGAATCGAAGTCGTAATTCTTGAGGGTCTGCTCATACTTCGCACTCTTCATGAACTTGGGAACGGAGTCCTGGAGACATTTAGAAACATACAAAGCATATGGGGGGAAAAATTGACTTACACTAGCCATGAGCTTGAAAACAGAAGTCTGAGCCTCTTCGAAAAGCTTGGTTACCTCCTTTAGGCTTTCGATCATTGCAGCATCCTGGCCTACAGCCTTGGTCATCCTCGTTGCCAGTTGGTTCCGCAGCATATGATCGATGTTGAGTTCGCAAGGAGAGCCAGGAGCCAAGAAAGCATTGTAGATACCGTAAGCGGAAGCCATCGTCTCCTTCACAGAGTCGAGGCTGTTTTGTCCGCTTACTGAGGCATTGCTCTTGGTTCTTGGAGCATTGGCTTTGATAGCAGCCCTGCATGACTTGAGAAATTCGTCCACGTCCAAATAGAACGACAGATTCTCTTCGCAGTGAGTGTCTCGCAAGTTCTCGCGGAAGAGTAAGCGCAGCGCGGCATCGTTCAAAATCTTATCCAGCTTTTGCGTGTTGGAATCGCGTGAAACGCCTGCTCTTGGTGCACCATTGACGGAGCTGGCTCCTTCACTCTCCGAAGTTCGTTCTCTGGAAGTCATACTGACGACATCCTTGCCTTTCTGTGAAAGCTGGTAGATTGCATGTTTTGTTGGCTGGAACTTCGTTTCTCTATCCTTGTCTTGGCCGTGTTGTGCCAGGTACGCCCGGTCAGATTGAACACACCAGATCAATTCCTGCTCCAGGAAAAGGGATGCAATTTCAGTTGTTTCTCTCTTGTCGACAGTCGTGCAACAATCCATCAGCCAGTCCGTGGTCGCCTTTCCTGTGAAAGTCTGGTGGACTATACGAGGTGGAGATCCAACTTTACGCTCGCTCGCCATTCTAACACCAGCAATTCCGTCCTTGTACTCGCTCAATGAATCTGAATCTGCAGAACTAGTGCTATTCTTGACATTGGGGCCGTTTTGACCAACGAACCGTCGAAAGATAACCTCGATTGTGCTACGATCTGACGACAGCTTATCTGTTGCGGAATCTCTTTCGAGGATGACAAGTTGCATGGTATTTCTAGGAGAGTTCACGAGCTCCGTCACATGCTTTTGTTGAATGCCATTCTTCGAGCAGAATCTTTCCAAGACATGGATGCCTTTCGGCGTTAACTGCCAGACCGAGCCCTTCATCGTGAACTCCTTTGCCTGCTTCCCGTCTGCCGATTCAATAAATCTTGCGTCCAGAAATCGTTGACAGACCGAACGAGCCATTTCACGGGCCATTGAGAAAGTGGTGGTTGTAGTAGTTGTGACTATCCGCGAAGGATCCTTCGGGTCGGGCATACGGTTGGATTGGGAGAATTTCAGAGATCCCAAGTTATTGATAGCCTCCTCCGACAAGAACGAATGGTCCACACGAGTAAGTCTTACGCGGTGGGGAGCGAGCGGTAGACTGACAACCAATGTGGCAAACAAATCCTTGAAATCCTGCTCACTGTTAGTCGGAACTCCTATCGTACAGCCTCAAGTAATGCTTACACGTGTGAATGGCCTATCATCCGATGTCATGCGCAATAAGCGCGAAGACGTTTGATGCATCTTGTGGTAGTTCCCCCTCGGGACAAACGCGATCGGAGGCGGTGTATCAGCCACAGTATCTGCGTATGCTTGCGATGGAGGGTTCGTCTCAAGCAGAGACTGTCGCTGGCTCAAGGGTGAGGCTGAATATAAAGTATCCGACCTCGAATGTGTGGATGGTGACAACGTTGTGCGGCTCGAGTTTCGCCGTAAATCGATCTCTCGAATTGAATCCGCAGATCGCGAGAGCCGGTTACTATTGTTCGGGGGCCTCGTGGGTGACGCCTGCGCGGTTCGATATAGACTGCTCGATGAGGATCGGGAACGGATTGAAGGTTCGGAGAGGCTTGCAATTGCATTCGTAGTCTTCTCCCGTGCCAATGCGGCCAATGTCAACAGCGCGGTCCGATTCTGCTTTGATAGACTGGTAGAACGGACGGATTGTCGATGCTTGTTATTGGTACTTGGTCGGTTCAAGGAGTCGTTGGAGGGCAATTCGAGAGTAGCGGTGTCAGGCAAGGCAGGTGCGGTATGTCCGGTGCTTGCTTCCTTGGTAAGATGATCTGTAGCGGATGCGGTTGCAGCAATGGAGTGGTGTTGGTCGTCAGTATGTTGAGGAGAGGGAGTAGCAAGGGTGGCGGATAAGGTGGAAGGATGAGGAATCGGGTTGGAGGTAGTCGTGATAGATGATGTGGAGGGTAGAGACTGGGAGACGGCCATCTAAGAACTTTCCCTTAGCTCGAATGATGGGTGGGGTTTTGGGGGGGGGGGGGGGGGGGGGGGGAAGAGGATTGGGTGAGAAAGTTTTACGGCAACGAAGGACGGGTTTCCCAGGCCAGGTAGACGAGGGAGGGTAATTAGTTCGTTCAGGGGAGTAGAGTAAGAGAGAGAAGGACAGGCAGGTTCAGTCGGGTTGGGCGAGGTGTGTGTACTCTTCCGTACAGTACAGAGTCAGGCAGGGCGGCGGGAGTCAGATCCACCTGAGGGCGCCGTTTCGGTATGTTTGGGAGACTTCGACTGGTCTTCTGACGAAGACGGCCTTCTGTGAGAGCTGACGCTAATGCACTCAGAGATCGACTCTCGTGGCAGCAGGGATAGAGGCAAACCCTGTGACAGGCGAGGTGTGGTGGACTTTTGGGTTGAAGCGTGGGACCCCTGTAGGTGGGAAGTGGGCGTTGGGTGGTGGACCAGGGGGGGAGAGAACGGGGCGTGGACGCTGGTGTTGCCAATCGGAGCGCTGGGGGGAAAGGCAGAGGACAGGGAGGAGAAGTGACGGGGCGAGTGATGGGGGCGAGAGGGCGAGAGAGCGAGAGCGACAGAGAGGGGGGGGTTTGGGTGCGAGGCGGTGTCCTGTCTGTCGCCAATGAGCCCTGAGTTCTGACACAGGGCCGTGACACAGTGATGCTGCACCAGCCGTGGGCTCGCCAATAGCAGCCTGTGGAAGCTGTGGAAGCCTGTAGAAGCCTTAGACACACCTCGCAGGCACCACCGAAGCCTGGATTCTGTACGCTCCGTAGAAGCCTTACTGTACGGCGGAGATCCACATACAAGGAACCCCCCCTGAGCGAGAAGAATATTCCACGATTTGCTCCCTCGGCGCCCCCTTCGTTCTTGGAGGGCTGGGGGCTCGTCAGCCTGAGACACTGTTCCACTCCCGGCACCCTCTGAAACGGCGATGGCGATGCGACGATGATGATGATGATGATGACGATGACGATGGAAATTAAAATGAAATCAGCACTCTCAGTCCCCAACATGCACAAAGAAATCAGTGAGTTGCCACCTTACAGCCTTGGTGGCAATGCTTGGTTGTCTTGAGACACATATCTCCAGTCATCTCAGTCACTATTGGCGCCGTACCCAGGCCACATTCACACGGTAGAGGAAAGTCACACCGCAATTCCGACAAAGGGGCCACGCAACGATCTTTTTCATATCAACAAATCCGCAGCTTATTGGCCAGTGCCGGAACCTGAACCTGAACCTGTAACCTTTGCTTAGTTCTCTTTGTTGCTGATTTCACCAGAACCACGGAGGATATCTATTGGATGCTATGAAGTGTCAAGCCGCCGCCCTAAGCAGTGCCTCTTGTGGTATCTATTTCCAGTCAAATCAAAGCATCTCGGAATATTTTGTCGGACCATGCTGCCTGTTTTGAAGATGCTGCACTCACTCCCCTTCCGATGGATTGGTCGAAGTGCAACACGAGACGCTCCGAAACATGGGTGAGGTGTTTTCTTCAAAGAATCTGGAGATGCTTTTTATGTCAATCATGCCGAGTGGGCTCCTGGATCTACGGAAGCATGGCTTGTTCGACGCTTTTTGATGCCCGAATTTCATAATATCTCCAATATCCACGTCTTTTGTTTATCAGGAAAATAAAAGAAACTCGCCTGCCAACTCAATGTTTCATGCTTCACTCACTTTTCCGAGACTCTGCATTTCGCCGTCGCCTCTGGACAGAGGGTTCTTATTTCGCTAATATTGACCTCCAATCTGAGCTGTGAACGTCACTGTTCGGAGCGGTCAACGTTAGCAACATCATTTCATCCAAAAGTATTATTAGGCATGAACCAGAGTCATGTTCCACCACACAAGTTGACATGGTATCAAACCTAGCTCTTGCGGGAGTCCGTCGATCTCCCTCTTTCCAATATACTTCTAGAAGAAAGGGGAGACCAATGAGAGATCAAATTGCGTAATGCATGAATTTCCTAGAGCTAACAGGGCAACAATTATGTCCAAAATAGTCCCATGTTTCAAGAAAACGGGGATTCTCGCTCGAAGAGACAAGGTGGAAGTCATGCAAAGAGGCAGGCAATCAGTTGTCTTCTGATCCTTGTGCTTTGACAGCGAGTGTTTCAATCCTTGCTTGCAATAAGATCGGCCTTGTCAAGATTGACACCAGTACAGATTCGGGGAATAGGATGCAATTTTGAGAGTAGTCAAGATGATTAGGTACGAGCAAGAAAGCTCACCCCACACGGGAGCGGTGCCTGCCCTGCATTTCGAATGGTTGTCAAAATCAGAGCCCAGCGAAGGGGGAAAGGCGTACTTGATCAGCACTGGCAGTTGGAGTGTGCAAAACTACTGTACATTTTGGGTAGGTTCATTGAAATACTTCCCCGTTAGTGCATAGACCTGAGTCTTGAATACACCGTCAATAGGATGGGTTTTGGGCTATCAAGAACAATGTACCGTTGACTTGCATTTGGACTTCATTTGGATGAATAGGAAGCCGTTACAACTCTCAAACTTCTCGTATCGAGTTTCCTCTTCATCACTCCCGACATGCGCTGGCGTTTTAATAGTATGACTATTATTCAGCGTCATCACATTTGAATGGTTCTTGACCGCTATCTGGTGAGTGATATAAGCGGAAACTTTGGTTTGTCTAACTGGTCAATATCGGAATTCGGAGCTATCACTGCAGACGTGGTCAAGAAAGTGGAGCGGACTTTGGATCTTCACGAATACGCTCTGCGTCGATGAGAAAGGCATGAATCGCCGTTGTATCTGTTACCTTTTCATTACCCGTTGCTTGGTGCGATTCTTCTTTCAGGCGTGATATCATATCTTCTACGTTGTATAAAAGGCTGTAATTTTTGCCAAAGGTTACTTCTCTGGAAGGTAGGCAATTCGTATCGAACCTAGTCCCCAGAATGCTCTGCCCGTACAAGCTGGTTTAAAGCAGCACGCCAGCCGGGCACCCAACACCCGGCCTTCCACGTTTTCTCCTCAGATGCTTAACCGGCACCAGGGAAGACCCTGTCGGATCCACGTTAAACAGCATCAAGACCACGCGTGAACTGGGATGTTAGCGTCCTTCTCATCACAAGGCCACACGTCGTGGCTTTTGGGCCTGCGATGAAACATTGCTCCGAGAATGACTTACGCAAAAAGGAATCTAGCTTTCTCTGCTGGATCGGCTGTCGGCCCTCTGCCCTCATATCATACGTGAATTACGTCGTAAAGGCCAGATTGGGAAAGACGATGTAAAAGGGGGGCTCACCACTTTGATTCGTCTAAATTGACTAGATCCGGGAATAGTACACTGACCCCTGAGGATCTGGCATGCAAGGATCTCGGAGATGCTCTGAATTAAATTACCATGTGTCCCAAAATTCTACGAAGAAGATTCATGTCTCAGCCTTGCGTACTCTACTGCGAAGTGCCGATGAGGTCAGAAATTTACCCCTTTTAATCTGTTGCTTTGGTCCCCTATCTTTCTCCCTCGCGTGAGAAAAGGAGATGTCCCGCAAGGCTCAATTGTACAAAGGTATTGAATCCGAGTGAGACAACTGTGGCAGGATGCCAACCACAAGCTTCGAACTTTCGATAGTATAAACCGATCAAGAATTCCGAAACATGATCTCCCTTGCTATTCTAAGCGCTGGCGGGAAATGATACTTACTGTATGGAAAAACGTCGTCCGCCTCTCAGGAAGACGAAACACAACCCTACCAGAACGCCAGTCTGGCGTCCAGCCTGTTCTTGCCTCCGTATCTGCTTCTACATTCATGTTAACCCGGCACTTCGTATCTGCTGTCAGGTCAGATCTACAGCACCATCTTTTTTCACTCATCACCGCGCTTGGCGAGCAAACCCCATGTCCCGTGTCATTATTCGCCTCCCCGACCCTCCTTGCTGGACAGAATAATCTCCGAAGGCAGATTGAGTCGATCGTTCCAAGCTTCCAGTCTCCTTCCAGAAGACTTCCAGAACGTCTCATCTCCTTCTGCCCCTGCGTCAGGGGAAGTCAGGGGGAACCACAACTGCCTCGGCGACCTCCTCAGAGCACTTTCCAAAAGGGTCCCGCGATCGCTTACCCCCTTTGCTTTTTCGGCCCTGCCGCCCGACGTCCTGCTACTAGCAGTAGGAACCCCGTGGAAACCCTGCCTGACATCCCGAACCTCCTGGCCGTTACCTTAAATTCTCGTTGCGATTCCCGTCATGACCGTCCAGGATATCTCTGCACGTCCAACCGTACACTGAATAGTGAGATGTGTCGAGATCTCAGCCTTGTAGTAGCATCAAGTATCCTTTCCCGTGAAGATCATGTGTAACGAGACCAGGGTACTCCATCCCCAAAGGGCTCGGAGCGTCCGATGGAGAGCACGACATGGTAGACGCCATAAACGCCGTAACCGCTATAAACGCTATAAAATCTCCAAACCCTCTGGGTTCAGTCATGTCTTTCTTTCCTTTCTATGGGCCAGGAACCATGAGCGCAAAAAGGAATCCCAATGTGCTCGGTTCCAGAGAGGCTGTGGCTGAAAAGGATCACTCGCGACTGGCCAGCGATCGATCCCGAACATTCGGTCTCGACAGGGTGGGTGACCGCGTAAAAGGTGGGGTGAGAAGGAAAGTGACTCTGCAGGTTCGTGGAATGCCACGAGTGAAAGAGGCACGGCGTTTGTGAGCAATGCTGGGCGTTATGCTGTGAGCCGTCGAAATCTCGGGTTGCCACGAGGTGCTCTCTGCTGTACGACCTGCAACCCCGATGGAAGTGGGGAATGATTTCCGTGGCACTTCATATCGCTGGTTTGTGTGAATCAGGGTTCGGTAGATCACCTGTGTGAGACAGTTTGAAGCACGTAAATTAGGGTTATTCCAGAGATCCCAGAGATCTTATAGATAAGATCGAGCATGTTTCCACGATGCCGTGGCTACTGTGCAGCACGGCGTCTGACCTTTTAAAAACGTTTCGTGCGCTCATCGTAATATGCGACAAACATTCGAGACTTTATAATCTCGGCCTTGCCGGCTGGCTTCCACATGGATTTTGGAGAAGTTAAAGTTTGGAAAGTCTATCCAGCTAAGAAGTTTTCCCTAGCCGTGACGCTGAAGCAGAAACATCTAGTGAACTTGCGCCTCATACTGCAGAATTTTCTATAGACTTTTCTCTGTTTTGTAGCAGATCGGAATGCCGAATTCCTTCCCTCAACACCAGACGCCTTGATATCCACATCGCCCGAATGCTTCTCCTGAGCAGAATTTGTGATCCGTTAAGACCCTAATAATCAAGCATTCATGGGCCCTGAGTCTCTTCTCCATCCCTTACTTCTCATATTGTCCTCAATCGACTTCCAAATACCTTCCACGACCTCTCTATCTCGCCATCTACTTGCTGGGCCAGTTCCAATGTTGTATTTGTCGATCTGAGCAGTCAGAACCCCTCTTCCCCATCCTTTCACAGTGTCTGGAGGTTGTTCACCTCTCCATCCTACGTAAACTCCTAATATCTGTCTGAAAAGCTCAATGGGCTGCTGCCACTTGTAGCTCTTGAATTGCCAGACTTGCCCCGTAGTGAAGACAGCAACCACACGCGACCAATATTCCGGCTTGAATTGCTCGGGTGTGTCCACAATGATGAAGCGGATAGAGCGTGCAGTATCGATTGAAGGTAGAAGGCGTTCCATATGTAGGATTGAGGCAGAAGAGCTGGATCCTGAGCTCGAGGAATCAGCAGGGATGTAGACACCAGCTTCAAGGAAGGACTTGATATTCGACATGCGAAGTAAAGAGGAAGCTGAAGGCGAGAGGAGAATGATAGGATCTGGTCTCCGCACAGGAGTCTTGGGGTTATGTGCCAAAGCCGGGTTGTTTGCAAGATTCTGAGCAGCTGCATGTTGTGCCTTCCGTGCATTGAAAGGAGCCGCAAGCTTGCGCACATGTGAGAAGTCCTAGAAGGTCAGAATACTGCCATACAGATGAGCCATCTGTCACTTACAGTAGGCTTGATGCCCCTCAACACGCTGTTCCTATCACCCATCTTTCTCTCCCCATTATAGATCTCTGCTAGGCGTGGATCAATAGTCTTCCCTCTCCCAGCAGCACCACTTGTAACAGGCGCAATGCCTCCTTTAGCTCCAGATGCCACTTGCGCGGAAGCAGCTGCGCTTAATGTATCTGAAGCCAAAGGTTTGATGTATTCAGACTCCTCCGACGCGCCCTCCAGCCACGTAATCAGATCCAGTCTCTCAACGAACGCTAGGTTCTGCACTTCTCCTCCTGCACCACCATCTGCTGCCAGCTCGGCGTTCAAAGATATTGCGGAGGCATTGTATTCGGGGATAGCAGACTCTCTCCTGAGCCATGCGAAATAGATACTTCGAAGATCAACAGGCTTGTTGGAGGATATGAAACGCGTCGGAGTTGTGAGAGGAATAGAGACTTGGTATGGCGCGGTGAATTGAAGGAAGCTTGCTGTTGCCAGACTGAGGTCGACGGAGGAAGCTGAGGAGGCATCGTCAGCTTTGGTCGGTATGCAGGGGCTTTCAGAAGCTATTGATTGTCGCAATAGTAGGAGTGGATCATGTTGAAGAGCATCTGTCGAGTCCATTTTCCTGGGGAATGCAATCCAAGAGACTCTCAAGAATATCTTGAGACTATGGGGCGAACAAGAGTTGAAGTGTCTGTACGGCGGGCGAGGAGAACTGCACTTTACTGTACAGTATGTAGCACACGACTTCACGTGGCACGAGGTTGACGTCAAATCTACCGTTACATAATTCACTTTTCCAAAAGCTCTGATGGTAATATACCTCCTCAGAAAAATGTCCTAAACTATTTGATTCTTTGAGTGGATGCAAGCTTACAGGATGTTACACATACTCGGTCTCTTACCCGTAACAGCCGGGTTCATGAGGATTGGAAGAATTGTCCCCTCCGATCTCTCTTCGCAGGCTCATGCTTCTCCTTCGTCCATGATATACGCAAATTCTTCGCCCTTCACTCTTTTGCATCGGATTCCTTGGGCATAGCGGACTGCTTGGCAGATGTTCTGGGGGCAAGCTCATCTCGATCGACAGTTGTTGTTTATTAGCAAGATCTTTCCATACTGCCACTTTCGTTGAAGATTCATCCTTCTCCAACCAGCCTGGAGAACTTCGGAACTCACTAGGCTGAGTTCGTCTCCGAGGATAGATTCCGGTAGTGAAGCCCGGTGAACTTCGTCTCGATCCCCCCTCCTCTACTGCTGGGGAAGTCAAATCGAGAATGAAACCAGGCGGCTGGAGTTTTGGGCTGCTTTGTGTAGACAGTGGCGGCGTTCTGACTCTTCTAGCTTCCTGTTGGTAATACCAATTAGCTACCTGAGCACTTTCACTCGGCCCAGTATCATGACGCTCTCTTACAGATGGCAGGAAAGTAGGTTGTCCAGGCTCAGATATTTCGACTGTCAGACTGTTAGTACTAGTTTCGACGCAATCTACCAGGCTGTGCACAACCTCTTTCATGCCTCTCTCCACTATAATTTGTGTAGTTTGTCTCTACAGTTGGAGTGGTATCCGGCACCTTTCCCATCAAAAGTCTGTGGACGGAACTTGACACGGATAGGAATGACTCTTGGGATGTTTTGCGATGCCAGGGTGCAAGTCCAAAGCCTCGACGAGGTATACCGTCAGTTGATGCCGGGGCCTGAGGAGTTTCTGGCTCAAATATGGGATCATTCATAGCGTTGCGTTCCCCCTGGTCATGCTGTTGTCGGTCAAGATAGCTGCTGGCCCCTTCGAGGAGCTGTGTGGTTGTGGATGGGAACCTTGTGAAATATATCTCGGCATTGTCATGAGAATACTTAGCTGGTTAGCTTACATATGTTGCTGGAGCATCTAGGCTTACCGTCCGTTGACTGATGGTGACTATTGATCTGATTCCTCTCTTGACCTTGCAATATAGCCCTTCAGACTGTCCCGCAGGCGAAGTGAAGTGCTGCTGCGTTGGGTCGACGTACGAAAGACCTTTTTTGATTCTGCTCCCTGGAGTTTTTGGGCTGATATCCCTATCTTCCGCTTTTTGGGAGGCTTGGGAAGATTTCCCATGGGAGGAGTTACTGCCAATTTTAGTCTGTGGTATATCACTGACCGGCGGTGTCATGTTTCCCCAGACGCTCTTGGAAGGTGGTGACGAGTTGCTTTGGTGCTCCAAGGATTGTCGAAACCATTTGCGACTCTTTTCTTTTCTTAAAGAACTTGGTATCTTTCGCTCCGCCCAATAGCCCTCTGGGAACCATACCCACTCATATCCTCCTCTCGCAGGACGAGGAGGATCTACTGTATGACGTTGAACGAAATATCCTGGATTCGAACGTGTTACCTGTACTTTCTCGTTCCAATCCAAAACATTCGGCTTAAATTCCCTCTCAGCAGACACAGACGATGCAGCTGAGTCCGAAGTCACTAGTTCGCTTGTGTTGGGACCGCCTGGTTGATTTATGAATTTGCTCTTTGTTGCACCAAAGCGTGGCGAGACCGGCTCAGAATCATCTGATTGTGAACCTTTGTGGGATGCTCGACGACGAAGTAAGGATGAGGCATCTGGTCCTAAGGCGCTGCGCAGTGGTGGACGATCTAGACTCGACCTTTGCTGTGAGTTAGGAGTCACTTTTTTATCTTTCATTGTCTGGTTGCCTCTCAGAACAAAGATCGATAGAATTCCTCTTAGCCCTCCAGCGAGCAAGTAGGAAAAAGGGGCGGAAAATCTAAGAAAAGGATACGGATTTCATAGGGATAATTAGGATCAGGGGGCGGTGGTGGTAAGTATTGAACTCAGAGACGGACATCTTGAGTTTCGATAACGGGGCTTACATGAGATCTGAATTTTAGTTGCCTTGTGGAGGAAGGAAGTCTTCAGATTTTTACCCTATCCGTTGTGTCCGAATTGAGGTACGGTGGAAGTCGCGATGTCCTTTAGAAGAAACGACTACAACATACCAGAATATCAGGCTCTAAATTTAACAACAATGGCTATGGAAATGGGTGCACAACTTAAATACGACCATTTTTAAACACAGAACCAATACGCAATTGGCACTTGTGGTCAGAAAACAACCGTTTTCAAGTCTCCTTCTATTGGACAGGGCAGCTTGATGTGGTGGCCGCGACCAAACGCACTTGAAGACGGAGTTTATAACGAACAGCCAACTAATAAATGGCTAGCTAATATAGATATGTGCGAGCCATCAAGCTTGGCACTTCCCGCGGTTTAAACCGCGAGAGATACAATAATTGCTCCAGTATCTCTCCGAATTTCTCGTTCTGGGAACTTGGTTTACTTGAATTAATCCACTTATTTAATCAGCGAGAACAAGTTTGAAATCCATAGGCTTTCTAGAGCTTGGCGCTCCTCCAAGTCAGTTCTATATAAGAAAGTTTGTGCACCGACCGGTTTGTAAATTTAAGCCTTCCAATGCGTAACAGAACTGATTGTACTGTGGTCGAGGACTTCACCTATTCATCTTTTATGGTGGATCTCCTCACTCTCTCACGTCCCGCCACAAAGCACTCAGAATGTATCCCATGTCTTTCCTGTTCCTCCAAAGCAGCTCATTCTCACAATTGCACAGCTCAACCAAGTAAACGAAGACGACGAGTACAAAGCAAGCGGATACTTCGACGAGAAGTCGTATCTAGAACTATGTAGTTTGAACTGGATCAACTGTGCTTTCATCAGTCAATTATACGCACAGCGTCGCAAGAAGCCTCACGATGATGCGATAGCCTTTTCCAGGACTGACCACTTGTAATTAGCGACAGTCTTTCGAAAGTTCAAGCAGCAAGTAAAGCAATCAAGACGGACTAGTAAAGACATTTGTATATAGAGAGGAAACAATCATTACTTTCCTGGCCACTTGTCAGCAAGAACGAGCATGTAACGATGGGTCAAGCTAAACTCGGCCTACATCTGATGAGAGCCTATTCTCAGATGCTGATAGCAGATACTTATCTAGCATTTCTGGCAGCGAGACTAATGCAGCAATTGCCCTACAATTATAATCGTAAAGGAGATAACCCCTTAACGATGGAATGAAATTCGAAGGAGCGTATACTATATCAGCGTCCACACTTGCGCGGAATACTCCTTATTTCTGGATCTGAACCTCTCCCCACAAGCCAGTCAGGCTACTGGTCTCCCTCAACGGCGGCCTATCACTTGCAAAAGTAGCGGGTTAGACGGCTTGTAGGCCATTCTCCAGAAAAATCACTCGATTCGACATTTTTCGGTCTAACTAGGATCTCGACCAGTCCCATGATACAGACAAAACCCGATTGCACCTTGCAAAACGTCTACGATGTCGGAGCTCAAAGAACTTAGAGGTAAAACAGTCCGCAACTCACATGATCTGCACGAGAGCGACCACAAAAGTGACACCAGTCTAGATAACTATAAGCAATATTATGGCGAGAACCAGCTCGAGTTCGGCTCGAAGCCAGTTCTTATAGTCATCGGCTGCGTGAAGGCCTACCATGATCCCAACTCTCCACTCTATGCTCCCGAGCGATTTGACATTACAATGAAATTCATCCTGAATCCCATCGCCAAATGCCGAAAAGTTAGTATCCCCGTGGCGTATACCTCTGTCATATAGGAGACACCGGTACCGGGCGGCAATTGGTAAATTGAAAAGTTGCCAGATGTCCTATATTGCTATGATGCCAGCAATCCATTCAGAGACTCTGCAGAAAGCTTACAGCTGTTGAAGCACGAGATTGTGTTCTTGAAGCACATCTCAAGTTCTTTTTGTGGAACCAGTCTGGCTAGTTTTTAACTGTTATGGGCTGTGACTTTGCAATTCTGTGTGGCTATTCGATTTCTGGATGTGCTCGAGCTACCAGTATGAGGTTTTCCATACTCTCTGGGGGCCAAAGCTATGGGCTGATAATGTGTAGCGCTCGGTTCCATGCAATACGGAATCAGCCCTTTCGTTGTACGGGAAGCATGTGGTGATAGACATGAATCTATCAATGACAACAACCTCTTTGATATGCATACGAAAATTCGCGGTCGTGCTTTCGGAGGAGATGAAAAGTGGCCTGTCTGCCACTTACCTGTCAATACAAATACAAAACTTACAATTATCCACTTTCCAAATATTGGCAAGGTCCGAGTCTCCGATGATTGGTGGCTTGCGGGCTCCTTTCTAGCTAGACAATATGTGCAACCTTCTCAAATTGATGGCGACTTGACTCCGCAATCTGCATCGACTCGCAATAGGATGCAGAGATCCATTCATTTAAAGGTCTTCGACAGAATTTTCACTACAGAAGGAGTCGTTAATTGATCCCAAACGCTCAAGATTCTCGAGCAATCTAGAGGTCGATTTAAGCTCTCTAGACCAAAGTCGTCGTCGCAAGAGCCCATAAAGTCCCGCAAATCTTGAGCGACTTTATCTGGCAAATCGATTAGCGGGATACTGGTAATCTTTGCGCAATATCAAATCGATATTACGCAGAGTAAATCGTGGCACATGCCGTGCTGGCCTTCGGGAATGCTATCGACCGGCCTGAGATATAATTCACTCAAAATGGATATAGAATCGGAGAATGTAAGAGGTAGTCAAGCAAATATCAATCAATATCCAGATTTTTGTTTTATGAGTGAGCTAGTTTAATGGTGAAAGCAAAGAAAAGGCTATGAGCCTCATCTTGCTAAAGTCCTAACTGTGCCGTGGTGCCGTTTGTGCAATGACGAAGACGCGGCTTCAGCCGAGGACAGCGTTGCTTGTTCCATCTACCCCAGCCTTTCAAACCGTTTGATGAACACGACATTTAGACTTATATCATCAATCAATTGCCGTTCTGAACCCTCGAAATGCAGAGTCGATGATCTGATCGCCTCGAAGCTCTCAATGATTGCAAGTCTCGAGAGCGGGCTCCCGCGATACAATGAACCCATCCGCAATCACCAGGACCGCGTCGCCACGTGCCCTTCCTGATAGCGATGCAGCATCGTCCTCTATAAGACCGAGAAATCGGCGATTGATAAGCACAGAGCGGGAGCTGGTGAGCACAAGTGGGATTAGCACACCAAGTGGAAGCAGGGCTGTGAGTCCTATACCTTCGAAACATCCTTCACGGAGTGCCATTCGAGCAGGGAATAGTGGGAAGCCTGTCGGTGGATTACTGGTGAAGGACAATGGAAAGCAGAGGGGAACAAGTCCTGTGGGCATCGGGGGAATCTGGGAGGGAGGATGGACAAGTAGTTGGACTGCATTACAAGGGCTGGCGAGCTCAGTGCTTGGGGTAGAGGCTGAAGGAGATGTTGGTAGTAGTACCAAAGATGGAACGGGAACGAAGCATACAAGGAAGCCGTCGACGAAGATGCCAGACAATTGGGGTCCCGTTGGAATGCCGCAGAAGGATTTGGTCATTGGAACTGGATCACTTGCTGAAAAGGACGCTGCTGTTAGGGCCAGGAAGACGAGGGGAATACTGGAAGGTCGAGACGAAGATCTCAATGCTCAACAAGATCTGAATGGCAATTTCAAGCGGAGGTCTTCACTAGAGGAATCACGCATGAACGAAGCAGTGGACGATAGCGGCGACGCATTAGTATATGTTCACCATGTACGACCTCAGGACACTCTTGCAGGAGTAATATTAAGGTATAATTGTCAGCCTGCGGTATTTAGGAAAGCCAATCGATTCTGGCCCAACGACTCGATACAGACCAGAAAGGTGGTTATTGTACCAGTCGATGCCTGTACAGTCAAAGGTCGACCTTGCGAGCGTCCTTCTCCAGATTTACCAAATCAAGGAGTGGATCTTCTCGCACCTACACCAGGAATAGAGGAGCCTGCCCATTTTACCAATGTTACATGGCCACAAGCATCTTCTTCGACAGTTGGGACGTCTGCAGAACGTCCCAAATCTGAAGATGACCACCCTTGGGTGCATGTTCGCTGGGTACTGATAGATTCCTCGCCCTTATCCAAACCCGTCGAGATCGCACGAATGCCTCGAAAAACTTTAGGCTACTTTCCTCCGCGACGGAGAAAGAGCCAAGCAATTATCTCTGCAGTCTTAACCCCTCGAGCATCGTCTTCCGAAATGCCTCGATCCTCACTACCAAGCGATATCACAAGCAGTCCCTCGAGCACAGCCTCAAGAAGAACTTCCAATCTCGGACCCAGACCTTCGCAACCTATACCTGAGAGCTACTTCCCACCGCCCATGCCATCCAGCGCTCGCCCACGTCGCGAAAGTGTAAGCGAAGCTGCAGATCGACTGGGATGGATGCGAGGTCCTGGTGGAGTGGGGACAATGGGCAAGAATGTACGGAAACCTGGGCCAGCTCAGGATGGGTTGAACAGCTGGGCAAAGAGACATATACCTGGCCTCGCTATTGATTCTCTACCTTCGACGGCTATATCAGGAGGCGAGAGTGCACATTTCGGGTTTAATGAAGACCTGGGGAGTATTGCGGAAGGTGGCCTGGCAGGCAATGGAACTGTCACACCTAATGGGGGTGGTAACAGTGGCCTAGGCTTGGAGAACGCGGCAGCTGCCATTGAGGGCTGGGTGCGAAGACTCGCTGTTAAAGGACCAGGGACCCCGAAAATGATCGGTAGGAGTGGGATGGAAGCGACAGATCTGATTGAGTTGCTAGACGGGCCAGGCAGCGATGATGGGAGGGGATTTGAGCTGTATGCTGGAAGTCTTAGATCATCTACTCCTAGCTTCGGAGCAAGTGGAAGAGACGACCTAGATGGACTGGCTAGAGGACGAGCTACGGCTGGTGCTAAAGGTGGGAAGAGCGACTAGCCTGTATCCCAGCGTTATGGCTATAATGAACGATGCATGGTGTGAGAATGGCGCATTATGGGTGGCGTTTGAAGGCCTTTTTTTGTGGAATCGTGCAAGACAATTTTGTCTGGGCATACATTAACGGCGGCAGTAGGATAGGAGGTACGTCTTATATCATTTCAAACAAGGTTCTGATTCAGCTTACGCTTCTCTTTCTACCTTCTTAATTGCACAAATGATTTTCTCGTACAATTGAAAGAGCGAGAAAAAGTTAGCCGTGAGAACATATTACCTTGCAATGACATACATCTCTTGAACAAGCTATCGAGCTTCTTTACTCTCGGGTCTCGATTGTACATGGCCTGAGACCTACAACTACGCAAGAAGAAACCCCATATATTTGGATCAAGCTCGATAGAGATATATACTCTGAAAGTGAAGTACACTAGAGGCTAAAGTTGATTGGTGTGCTCGCTCCGAGCATTCTAAGTAGTGCTGACGGGGCGCATGCTCAGACGGATGCTAGAGCGGAACTTCAACCTGAGGCTCCAAGCTTGGCTCCTGTAGGCAAATTACTTTTATATATGTATCGAGCTTCCCAAACTCCCCTCATTGATTCTTAGGGCAAGCTCCTAACTTTACACCACCAGCAATCATGGTTACCGCCAAACCAACAATCATTTTCGTTCCTGGATTCTGGCATACTGCAGAAGGTTTCAAGCCGCTCGCAGCCCTCCTGGAGAAGGAGAATTACTCCACGACTCTAGTTGATTTGCCCAGTGCCGGCGCACACCCTGGCCATCCTGATAATTCCGAAGATGTAGCAGCCATCCGAAAGATTGTTAACGATCTTGCTGATGAGGGCAAAGATATTCTGCTGGTGATGCACTCAGGAGGAAGTATACCAGGAAGTGAAGCAGTAAAAGGTCTAAGCAAGAAGGAACGTGAAACTAAGGCCAGGAAGGGAGGTGTGGTGAGAGTGTTTTACATTGGGATATTGCTCCCAGAATCAGGGAAGAGCATCTACGAGACCTTCCAGGCTGTGGTTACAAGTCCTGATTTGGATCCCGATTTTGTGATAGACCCTGATCAGGCGTTTCATGTGTTTGCAGAGGTAAGATTCGCACTACCAAGACATTGGACGATAGCTGAGTTTCAGGAAGGATGGAACATCTACAATCACAGATGGTGATACGAGATTCTACAACGACCTTTCAGTCGAGGAAGCCAAATATTGGAGCAGTAAATTGACTTCATTGTCTTTAGGGTATGTATGTTTGATGTTCCGGAAAGACATTTTGCTAATCCGGTTGTCAGAGCGGCTATGTCCCCATTGACCTACCAGGCGTGGAAGCATATTCCTTCCGCTTATGCCATTTGTCTCAAAGATAAGACCATACCTCTAAAGCAAGTACGAGAACTCGTTAAGAACGCGAATATAGTATGTCCCCCAAATTTTAAAGTGATATTTGTTATTTTCTATTTCCTTTGATCTCGATTCTTTGGATACGCCGAGCAAATGCGGTCTACGAGACAATGTTTCCCTCGGCTTTTACGTTTTAAGCAGTACTGACGCTGGGTTTTCGGATAGGACATGGTATTCGAGATGGAGACAGGGCATTGTGGGTATCTGTCTCAACCAGAAACAGTAGCAGGATTTATTAGAAAGGCGGCTGGAGAGACGGTATAGAATATGCTTTATTCGAATGAGCTACTGGACAATGGGGGCCTCGCTTACTGTGGTATTATCGTCCTGGATTAGAACAATATTCAAATCCTTGTTATTGCTTAATTTGAGCGAATGAAGGGTTACAGCCAGATCCGTGAGTTGGTTTGGATGAATGGCAAGCACTTGTCAAGGGTGAGCAGTGTGAAGGACAGAGCGAAGTCACGAATAGCAGCATGATAGATATTTATGGTTCAGAAAATGCAAGCACAGGCAATTATAGATAGATGCTTCTTCAAAAACTCAATCTGCCAATTCTGATTTTCCTCGAACGAGTGTCTTTAAAGTTACTCACAAGATGATGATTGTGCAACTCACTTACCGGCTTCTTAAGTGCGCCCGCCAAAAAATCTGCCGTGGCTACTAAACACAGCAGAATGGGAGATGGTATCATGTGACGAAACCCGACGGTTCATTGTTGCCGATATTGCATAGATTCTGTAGGGGACCAGTTGTTGCTTGGTGGATGTCGTACTCTTGAGATAAGAACTGTCGAATGACTATCCACATGTAGGCCCAAAATCCTAGCCTCGCGTCTGAGTATCTTAGATCTGGTAACAATTTCTCAGAAGCAGGAAAGTTTTGAATGTTTTTCTAAACATGACGGAGTAGCGAGGTTTCTGCATAAGCGATTCCAGGGGTCCGGCTACTAGTGAGTTTCCAAGCCATCGCCAGAACCGGCCCAAACGTTTAAATCCGAGCCCAAGGGAACTCGTAGAAAGACAACCAAATCGCAACACAACAACAGCTAGTAGAGCATGGAGAATGATGCCTGTAGTAGAGTGCGATTAAGATGAGCATGAGCATTCCAAAATGCAAATCTGGTATATTTTAAGCAAAATTTGACTGAGTTACTACGGAATATACTTTCTCGCTTCGCCGCAGACGAAGTCCGCCGCCTCCATCGCTGGCCGGTGCGTCATGTCGAGGGATTACAAACAAATCATTCTTTCACGAACACAACTCCCTGTGAACCAAACCGTCCTGGTTCCTGGGATATTTTTATGACTCTCTTACTCAAAAGCCATGCAAACCCCGTCAACTGCCACGCACCATGATGGTTTTCTCGGGGTTGCTCAGATCAACGAGCCCACAAACACCGCGTCGACCGTCACGCTCTACGGCACAGAACGCAACAGGCAGCAATAGTTCGGATCACAGCTTTTCAGAACTCTCCCCTTTCGACGGCGCTTCAGAAACCCGATACATTCGCGACCAAGAACACCTCACTGCCGTCGAATCCGAGGATCCGAACCTTCGCGAGCTGAACAACAGCCTTGTGGCTCTAGCCGCGATATTCCCCGATGTGCAGATCGAGGTGTTTCGTGAAATGCTCTCGAGCTTTGAGGAAGAATCCAGACTAGCGGTAGTCACGGAGACTCTGCTGAAGCACAAAATGAAGTGGGTGAGAGGACGATACAGAGTGGCCACAAAGGAGGACATAAAGAATGACTTCGACGCGGCAGATAGCTCCCAAGCTCTAGCTGTCCTGCCAGCAGAAGACAAATTTAGAAGCGATCGATACAAGAAGGCTGTGAAGTCCGTCACGTACCACGAATTTAAAGGCCTTTCTAAGTCTACGATCAATGCCGTGTTGGCCGAGTTCAACCACTCCTACACCCTCGCGCGACCGACTCTTGTTGCGCTCTCCGGGAAGTCATGGCGATTTTCTCTATCTTCGCTTTTCCTACGCCGAAAACCTATGTCGTCTCTTGAGGCAGAACACCATCCACTAGTCATCTGGCAGTCAACCGGCCAAGGATCGATAGTACCCACTCTCGAAGTTACCGGTTCCCCCGAGCTAGACAAGGAGCTCTTCGAATCTCTTATAATTCCAATACGACTGAGGATACTTGCTGAGCGGGATGAGAAAGATCACGCATTGGCTTTGGAACTCAATAATAGTGAAGCGGAGACAAACGAGGATCTACATGATTGCGAATGTTGCTTCACTGCGAGAACTTTCGAGGAATTATCGGCCTGTGATGATGGTGCGCACTTCATATGCTTTGACTGTGTCAGACATGCGGTGAACGAGGCGGTCTTTGGCCAAGGATGGCAAAGGAACATTAACCTCGATCTGGGCACATTGAGATGTGTGGCTGCTATGTCGGATGACTGCGAGGGCTGCATACCTCAGAATATAGTCCGCCGAGCATTCAGCGAGGACAAATCTGGTCATGAAGTTATCCGCAAGCTTGACGAACGTCTTGCAGAAGACAGTCTGTTGAAAACGAACCTACCTCTTGTTCGATGTCCCTTCTGCAGTTATGCCGAAATAGACGAGCTCTACCTACCGGACTCGCAACGAAACTGGCGAATTAAACAAATCGGACCCTCTTCACTCTATACCCTTGTTATTTTGATTCTAGGCGTTGGCATGATACCCTTCCTTTTACCTGTTTTCCTGTTGTTTTCTTTCCTGTTCCTATTAGTATCCTCGAAGCAAAGCTTCGGCGATTTTGGTATTCGGTATTTCAATGCGTCAATTACGCGTCTACGCCGGAAACGCCTTGGTCTCAAATTTGTCTGCCAGAGCAGACTTTGTGGACGATCTTCATGCATGTCATGCTCCAAAGCCTGGAACGATATCCATATATGTCACGAATCGTCTCTTATGGCTCTTCGTACCCAAGTCGAGCTTGCCATGTCTCTAGCAATCAAACGAACCTGTCCACGCTGCAACACCTCTTTCGTCAAGTCATCTGGGTGCAACAAACTCACTTGCGTCTGTGGATACCAGATGTGCTACGTGTGCCGCAAGGACATTGGAAATGGTGAAGGTTACCGACACTTCTGCGAGCATTTTCGGCCGAATGGTGGAAGAGGCTGCACGGAATGCACAAAATGCGATCTGTACCGCTGCGAGGATGACGAAGTGGTGGTGAAGAAAGCCAAAGAAGAGGCCGAGAGACGGTGGATGGAGAAAGAAGGCCCGGATCTTGGGAGCGAAGACAAGATCCGCAAAGTGATAGAGGAAGAATGGAAGAAAGGTGGGGCTTGGTATTGTTGGGATGTCAGAGCCTGGCGTTGGACGATACCGAATTGGGAACAGATGTTCGATGCCTTGGTTGAAGGTGTTGTTGAATGAATCATGTCGTTATGCGGTCTTGGATGGGATTGGGATTGGAAGCATGGAATAGGTTGGCTTTGGTAGCTGGGTTAGCGTGTGAGCGCTTGGGATTGGACTGCATTCAGCTGTGTTGTACAAAATAATGCATAATCTGATCAAAATGATACAATGAGCCTCCAGTCTCTCGTGATCGCCAATGATGCTCCTTGCCCGATGCCTTGAACGCCATAATCATCCTGAAATATATTGATAAAAAGTCCAGAAAATCTCCTCACATAGGGACACTCCTGTTCATAGCCAATTCCGCGCTCTTACTCCAAACTCCACTAGGTTCTCGTCTCCACAACATTAACTTGCCATCATCACCCGTAGAACCTAAAAGCTGTCCATCATCATCAAATTCCACTCTCCACACCGGCGTCCGGGTCGCCTCCAGCCTCGAAACCTCCTTGGTAAGATGCAATACCTCTCCCTGCTTCCCCTCAGCGTCCTGTCTATTCTGGGACCTCGCACCCGCCAATCCCGCTCCTATCCCAGACGGAGCATTTCTCGCTCCATTTTCAGCCGTCCTATGCGCTGGAACGACAATCTGCTCCGGCATCTTCGAATAATCCTTAGGACCCAACTCCCTGCCTCCCTTCACCGGTGTCGTAACACTGAACACCCTCACAAACCCATCCTTACATGCCGTAGCCACAATATCAAACCCCCTAATATTGCCTGGCGCCCACGCAACATGCCTGACCAAGCCCCTATGGCCTTTCAACTCAGCTGCCAAATAGAACTCCTTCGTCGACGACGACCCAAGACTGACATTGTGCGAGATCTCCTTCGTGCGCCATATCGAAGCACGATTCATACTCGCTACAATCAACGCCAGCGAATCCCTCTGCACACCCTGCCGAATGGCATTATAGCACGGTTCTAGGTTGGGGTCGAATGATACTTTGAAACTCGTTTCTTCTCCTCGATTGGGTTTGTCACCTACAGCCATCATATCCATTTCTGACCAGCTTTCCAAGTTCTCCGGCTCTTCGTTCTCGTAGACTGTAAGTTGGGCGTTGCGGCTTAGAAGAGCGAGATAGGTGTGTCTTGTCTCGGGATTGTGTTTTATGGAAAAAGAAAGGTAGGGTGCGCGTGCTGGAGCTCGCAGCTCGAAGACGGCTTTATTGGAATGGCTATTAAAGCGTCGGCCTCTGCCTGGTATAACGGTTGGATCCTCGACCCAGATTTTGAATCGCCCATCTGCGCCAATCGAGGCTATGAGGTTGGGATGTATGTTGGGAGGAAGCCATTGAATCTTTCCTCGACATAAGCTCAGTTCAAGGATAATATTTGAGAGGAGGGAATACCTCAAAAATCTCTGCACTGTGCGCAGTCCATGTATCACATAGAACCCAGGAGCCGTCTCGGTGTCGGTTGTAGACTTTTATCTTGCCGTCCACGGAGGATGCTGCGAAGCGGTCCCCATAGTTGTTGAACGCAGTTGCGCCGATCATATCTTTGTGGGTATTTTCTAGGAGGGTAAACCCTTCTTTGGAAGGACGTGGATCATCAGCCATTGGCGACATGATGTGTGGCGAGACTGCTGCTACATTGGAGGGGGCTAGAGAGGCCTTGAGACGTCTTTGGTTGTTCGTGAAGCTCATGCTGAGCAGAGCGGCATGGAGGTCCGTGCCCAAGGGTGGCATCATGACAAGGCTGATGGACTGATCTATCGAATCATGAAAGAAAAGATTGACGGCTGTGATGAACATAAAAGAATGAAGATTCACTGGATACTTCTTTCTTTGAAGTGGCATTCTTAGCCATCTGCCATTGAATGGAAGGAGCAACAGTGCGGGTGGCCAGCCAGCGTTGGACGGCATAAGATGTGTTGCAACGCCCAAATGGATGGGGAATCTCGAACAATTCAGAGTATTTTTTACTTAACCTCTTACACAAACAAAAGAAAAGGCTGATCATGTAGCCTTGAAACTTGATTCTTTCCTTCGAAATTGTTCGGAAGACTCCTGAGACCGTCTCCGATTCCGAATTCTGTTTAGATCTGGTGGATACCTGGCATATAATGGAGCAATTGCTGTTGTAGAAGAGCCAGGTAAGTTCTTTCACGCAACATATGAGAGTGAGGATCCATTTGTTGTAGACACGGGTTATAAAGTCAGTACATGTCTTGCACCATGGATCCAACTTCGAATCCTGGCCGATCCTGGTAAGTACAGTAGCCTTGCAGCATTCCAAATTTAGAACACTGTACTCTAAAATGTTTTGAGTTCTGTCCTCAGCCTCGTCAACAACCTTCCATTTCCTCAACTCCACTCCACCATCGCAATTCACAACGCAATGATCCAACGAAAATGTCTGTACCTTCTCAACTATCTTCCAACGAGACCTTGAGTCTTATATCCCTATCCCTCGCCTGCTTCGGCATAATTATAAACACCTTCCACGGCGATGGAGAACCCCTCATCGCGTCGCTGGCCTTCAGCGGTATCGCGTTCGCGGCCTCCTTTTCCATGATCCGCTGGTTGGGACCTACATTCATGAAAGCTGGGCTAAAGGGAAAAGATATGAGCAAATTGCACAAGAAGGAGATTCCCGAGACCATGGGCGCAGTATGCGCTGTAGTCTATCTGTTGCTCATCATCATGTTCATTCCGTTTCCGTTCTACAAAGATCTCGTGGCTGCTACCTCAGGAGGTGGAAACCGAGATGTGGTTATGGAGATTCATGTTGTAGAGACAGGACGGTTCCTACATCGATTTCCCCATAGCAAAGTACGTCCACTTTCAGCCCTCCAGAGACGTCACTGACAAGAAATAGCTAGCATCCTACCTCTCCGCAATCCTCTCCCTCCAATCTGTCTCCATCCTCGGCATAGGTGATGACCTCTTCGATATTCGGTGGCGCCACAAATTCTTCATTCCTGCCTTCGCCAGCATCCCCATCCTAATTGTCTATTTTGTCGATTTTGGCGTAACCCAAATCGTGATCCCAACACCTCTGCAGCCATATTTCGGGGACCTCTTCGAATTAGGACCTCTTTATTACCTCTATATGGCAGCCATTGCTATATTCTGCCCAAACAGTATCAATATCCTCGCAGGCATCAACGGCATCGAAGTCTCTCAATCCCTCGTCATCGCGTTTCTGCTCGTCCTAAACGACACTCTATACCTACTCGCTCCATATCCGCATCCTGCAACAGATTCCCATCTTTTCAGTCTTTACATGCTACTTCCGTTCATAGGAGTCAGTCTTGCGCTCTGGTGGCACAACTGGTACCCAGCCCGTGTATTCGTAGGAGACACCTACTGCTATTTCGCCGGGATGGTCTTCGCTGTCGTAGGCATATTGGGACATTTTTCCAAAACTCTCCTCTTACTCCTTATTCCCCAAATCATCAATTTCATCTACTCCGCTCCACAGCTCTTCCGTATAATTCCGTGTCCCCGGCATCGACTCCCACGTTTCAACGCAAGAACCGGTTTGTTGGAAGCCTCGGTCACGGAATGGCAACACCCTCCGAAACCGATTATTGCGGTAGTATTGAAAGGTCTACATAAGCTGCATTTGCTCCGCGTAACGACCAACGGAGAGGGACAGGTTGTAGAAAGTTCTAATTTGACTATTTTGAATCTTTGGTTGGTATGGTTTGGGCCAAGGAGGGAGGATAGCCTTGCTGCTGAGATCGTGGGCTTGCAAATTGTATGTGGACTTCTTGGACTGTTCGTAAGGCATAGATTGGCATTGTGGATATTCAAGTCAGACAACTTGACTTTGTAGGTACAGGATGTTAAATTTTTAGATGATGGCATGCCCACATTGTATAGATATAGAACAGAATTCGAAAGTTATTCAAATTCACGAATAGTATTTATTACCTACATTTACACAGCACCGTGTACCAGAGTCGTCGTATGCGGGCATCTCTCGTCAATCCATCTCCAAAAAATCCCCGCATTCAAACAATCTCACAAAGCACTACACTACTCCAAAACGCGTGCAACGCCATCAAAACTGTGGGGCCAAGCTCTTCTCCCTCGCCTATTTCAAGATCAAAATAAACAAATAAAAAAAAACCTACGCCAGAATGAAAAACAAAAGAGTTCAGCCCGCGCTTGCGGGCCTAATCTCTGAGGGAGGGGGAGGGGAGGGGGAGGGGAGGGGGAGTTAGTATGTTAGTACCACCCTCGGCCTGTTGGTAAGGGCGGGTGGCTGTTGAATTGTTAGGTGTTGTACCACCCTCGGCCTGGTGATGAGGGCGGGTGGTTGTTGATAGTTTATGCTCTTTGCGGAGCCGAACCACTGGACCATGGGACCTGATTGATTAGTTGGTAGTGTTTTAATTAAATATATAAACAACTGAGTGCGTAGCGCTGGTAAGCGAGATTCTACAGACGAGAAGTCGAGGAGCGGAAATTGACAACTAAGGCTATTTGCGTGTAATGCAATAGCAATATTAGTTGATATACATACTGATACGCGACTATATCTTAATCTTCAGGTCTAGAATCAAATTATTGTAATGTTTACAGAAGATAGTATACATCTAAGCTCTCGGGCTGCGTGTTTGTTTACTTGTGTATAGAGAATGGGTGCCGAGCCCCATCACCGTCAATTTCAACTTGAGATGGGTTTCATGGTTAGAAAGGTAATGCTTACCGCTTCATGTTAGTTCAAGATTTCAAGTCTACAAAACAACATGCTTCCGGTCGGTGGGCAGCCTGGACAAACAGCAAGCAATGAATAGTTCACTTACTGCTTACTCCCTGGAAGGATATTGAAGTGTCATCACTTAATAGTATTGCAAAGCTCAAGGAGACCTCCTAGATTAATTCAGTCCTGTGTTTCACATTTGTAAAGATATAGGATTTCAAAGGAAGCTTTTGATCTGACTGCTTCGTTGTGTATAGGCACATCAGCTCACTTGCGGCGACCCATTGTTGGCAAGGAGAAACTCTCAGTTTACTTTCTGTTTTTGTAGGTAGTGTCAGGATCAAATTTCTTGGCTTGGAAGGTCCTGATAATGACGCAATACTGCCGTGATATTCGTCCCATCACTTACCTATCATTATGAGGATTGGAAGGGGGTAGAAATGATAACTTTAATTTTGGTAATTCATAATCGAATAGAAACAAACTTTCAAACTTGAAATGCATTGCAGAAGCTCGAGGGTCTAATTCCATAACGTTTCTCAACACAATAATCTTCAATTCCTCTTCCGCCCTTCCCTTATATTCACGCTCGTGATTCAGTGTTCTTTCAAGGAACTGATCATCTTGCCCCGGACTTGAGAAGTTACATCACATAAACGGGTTTCGTCATTCGTAACATCCTCCTTTAAACTCGAGAGTGCTTCTAGGTCCCAGATTGCTACCAAGGGTTCCATTGAAGGCAAGTCTTCCACGAAGCACGTGGCATGATATTCATATTCGAGAACAAGTTGCTGTAATGCTGTCGGTAGTGTAAGAGATAAATTACTTCTTAAAGCTATCTAGGTCGTATTATGGAATAACGCATGGGATGCGAGAAGTCTAGCTGCAGGGCCGACATTTTTCATCGTAGTTATCAAGAATAGTTTTCAACTCCGGATTTGAGACGTGGCCGTGACGATCTATACTGTAGTTGGCTTTCGTTAAAGAAGACTGATCCATCTTGAATTTGAAGTCTTCAAGTTGACTGCTGTTGTGAAGAGAAATGTGTCATGTTGATGCATATGGGACTGCGCCGGGAAGCACGTCAAGAGCGCGTTGGAAGGCATCCTTGCTGTCACGATATCGGACAAGTTCATCCAGTGATCTTTATCCAGACGAGAGCCCGCCGATGATCAGAAAATGTTTGAGTATCAGATCAGGCGTTTCTGCGTCCTTGTTGACCTGACCATCGTTCCGTCGATTGTGATAGGGCAAAGCCTTCATATTATACCAGTAAATCCTCGGAAACCTGGTGGTATGAGGCTGTACAGAATTATTTCACGATGAGAGTATTATTGCAGCAGCCGGAAGAACATCTGTCAAGCACTGATATTGTCATTGGACTGTATGGTCACACGGGGCTCTGTGAATTGGCTTTCTGTGAGGGAGAAAAGTTTGAGTGGCGATGTAGAGTGGAAAGAAAGCCTCACACTCAGCCCTGCCTGTAGCCTATCGGTAGGCGGTGTTGGCAGTGGAACCCCGTGTTTATACAATTACACTAAAAACGACAGCTCTTCCTTTCATCGTTTTGCATGCCCTTTCATTCAACAACATCGAGATCTGAATCATCAGCCATCATGGCAGAAGTACCGCCGCTATATAGACGAGTCTGCAATCATGTAACGGCAGCCTAGATCTCCAAGCGAAACCTCGAACCCCTTGCTGTGGATAGCCAAATACAAGGTTCACAATCGAATGACTTGCGACATTGGATGTTCCGCAAAGCCATCAGATATATATGGCTCAGTTTCGCCACCCTAGCCGCTTTGGCCGTCCTCTTCTGCCTATCCTTCATCATCTACCCCATTCAGCTGGCATTGGGCATCCGCATGTATCGGAATCCAGAATACGAGCTCAAGAAATGGCCGAAAAGAATCATAATTTCTTTATTGGTTGAATCGTTGTTGGAGATATCATTACTCAGTGCTCAGCTATGGAGGGCTTATCACGAATGCTCTGTCGAGGTCTTGCAATTGAGCCCTCTCAGATGGTGGCAGTATTCTAAGAACATGCTCGTTCTGGGAGTGTTCATCGCTGAAAGCCTGAGCCCGGGATTCTATACGAGATATGTAGATGAATGGCTTGAGAAAATCCAGCTGCAGATGGCAGAGAAAGACGGTTTGGATGAGGCAGAGGAGGGCATACTTTGGAGGAACCTCTTGCCCAAGACAAAAGTCCAAAAAAAATGAAGGGGCAGTCATAGAGGACAACGCTCCTTTGGAAAAGGCTGAGAAAATCATACCATTACCAATGAAGTTGTATTGCTTGGAAAGGAAGTAGAGGAAGCTGGAGAAAATATTATTCCGACAGAGATCGATATTGCGACGAATGGGAAGCAGTAATGTGGAATCCAGGATGGCTGTGAAGACGTGGCAATCAAGAGCGAGTGAAGGGTACATACCGCCGTGTATGGTACTCTTTCACGTCCACATCATAGGGTTGGTACAGGGAACAACAGTCTGGAAAGGTCTCATATAGCTTGGGGCCGTTCTCCCGCTGAGATTGAGACCACAACGACAAGGCTGGCGTTTTATATTCCATTTATGCCATTTTTTCAGAAGCGACAGGCAGTATGCTATCAATCTGTGACTGCCCACTCCGAGGCACTTTTTATCGTGGGAGCTCGAGTCGCCCCCTAACATTTTCCTGAACTATCTTCATACGCCTTACGCTGCCGTCCCATTTCGGTCTGTACCCAATAATAAGACACCGCCGCCCATATAACAATATATGTAAACAAAATGCCTAGCGAGGCTCCAAACGCATAGTGGAACTCCACTGTCCATATAATAGCGGCCAAACAGCCGATGTAAACGCACACGCCAAAAATCCACCAAAGAGTAAGCCCCAAGAACATGCCACGAAACGCTCTGGACGAGGTATACCGAGCACTAATCCGCATACGAAATTCTCGATCTTGTAGTCCATCCACATCTATGAAATCCTCCGCAGCATAATATATGAAGGGGCGTATGCGAGTTCCCCTGGATGGAGTTGAAGATGAGCGGACAGAGATTTGTGGAAGCCAAAGAGCTGAAAACTCACAATCTCTCTGTATTCAGAAGAGCTGCATTATAAGGAGTGAATGAAATTGGACTCGTGAGGCAAGCCAAGTTATAGAAACACCACCCCCGCCTAGAAACTGCAATTCATCCACCAACCAACTCTTCTTCATTCAGTACCCTAAAAAGCTTTCATCAAAACCAAACGCTTCTGCAGCGACTTCTCCAGGAGGTATGGATGGTTGAACATCTCCTTGATTTGTTCGATCTACCACCAGTACTTCTAATCTCGCTTAGATGATTCTCGCTTAGTTGGTTGTTTACAAAGCTTCTGTCTGTGCTGTTCGCCGATGGCAGGAAGAGGGAGCCGCCAGGGGCTAAACTTTAGGCGACGGGGAAACTTTTCAGCGGTCCCGCAGAAAAAATAACACAGCCATCTCGTAGATCTAAGCAATACCTCTCCCTTACGCTACTACGCACAAAATGTTCGCAGTTCCAGGCTGGTCCGTATCATCGAGTACGTTGAAAACTCAGACTCTGGACTCCTCAAATCCCACATCGAAAGAAAAAACAGCCTCCACTGAAAGCGCTCTGTCGGCAGGCAAGAAACGCAAACGTAGTGGTAGTGGCAGGTCGAAAGTCCGTGATGTGAATGCCACGAACTTGGCAGATTTATGGGAGACTGTGATTGAGGGAAAGACGAAACCAAAGAGTGCAAAGCGAGAGGAGAAGAGGCAGAAAATTGCCTTGGAGAATGGCAGCATTGAGGAGGATCTTCAGGATGAGAGCTTGCCATTGAAGGGAGATACGAAGGCACAAGGAGAGGAAGAGAAGAAGGGAAGGAAGAAAGAGAAGACATTAAAGCAAAAGCGTCGCGAAAAGAAAGAGAAGGCTGCTTTCGAATCTGCAGCCGCAACACCCAGTGAAGAACCCGCGACCAAAGCCACTGCTGCCCCTCCCCCTCTCAAATCGACCGCAACCTTAACACCTCTCCAAGTATCCATGCGCCAAAAGCTCATATCAGCGCGGTTCCGCCACTTGAATCAAACTCTCTACACCACACCCTCAGCGCAATCCCTCGAGCTCTTCTCCTCAAACCTGGAGATGTTTAATGAATACCACGAAGGCTTCAGGAGACAAGTCGAAGTATGGCCCGAGAACCCCGTCTCTAGCTATATCACATCGATCAAGACACGAGGGAAAGTTCGCGGCCCTCATCGAAAAGCGAAACCCTTTGATATAAAATCTGAAGATGAGGTTGTCGCACCCCTCCCAAGAACTGAGACTTTTTGTACCGTCGCCGACCTAGGATGTGGCGATGCAGGTCTAGCATCTGGCTTGCAACCTTCCCTCAAGAAGTTGAAGGTCAAGATCCATTCCTTTGATCTACAATCCCCTTCTCCCTTGGTTACCAAGGCAGATATCGCGAACGTACCTCTCGAGGATGGAAGCGTCGATGTGGCGATATTCTGCCTCGCCCTCATGGGAACAAACTGGGTAGATTTCATCGAAGATGCGTTCCGTATTCTACGCTGGAAAGGTGAGTTATGGGTAGCAGAGATCAAGAGCAGGTTTGGCCGAGTCGGCGGAAGCAAAAGTAAACGTGTTGAACACAGTGTCGGACACCGAGTCAAGAATTCCAAACCTGATTTGAATAAAAAGGCGTCGAAGAAGGCAGAAGAAGATCAAGCTACCCTCGACCTCGCAATCGAAGTCGACGGCGAGGCCCCAAGAGAAGAAACGGATGTCTCAGCTTTTGTGGAGGTTTTAAGGAAGAGAGGATTTGTGTTACATGGAGAGGTGGATTTAAGGAATCGCATGTTTGTGAAAATGTGCTTCTTGAAGGCTGCTACCCCAGTCAAGGGGAAGGGTGTACCGGTCCCGAAAGGCATGGCGGAGATGGGTCTTGAGACATGGACGAAGAAGCCTAAGGGCAAGTTCATCGACGAGGAAGAGGTCAAGGTTGGGAGTGAGGCTGCAGTGCTCAAACCTTGCGTTTATAAGTTGAGGTAGATGTTGGGGCAGTGGTGCGTGTTGTGTGGATATTGCAGAGTACAGATGAGAGAAGATATCAACGCGGGACAACATTGAGTCAAGCTGCATAGCGAGCTTCAGAATTGCGCTCAGATTGAGGAGGACTTGTCTATGAGGCACCTCAATAAAATTTCCCGCATGTGTCTGAATTCTTGTTCTTTCGCCCTTCCCGATCTGTGTACTGCAATAACAGATTTTATAAAGTACGCACACAAATAAACTATAAAGCTAAACACAGAAAATTCCTTGGCTATAGCAAAGAACATCTAAGATTTGGCAGTAAAAGAACCCATACAGGCCCGAGCTAGATGTACCATCGGTACCATTGACATGTATACATTCTCTCCACCCAGACTCCAGAACATTTCATGCCACGAAGTCCGAAAAAGACCTGACATTAGTACGTCATAAAATCGCTATTTTCATTTCCAAAGCAGCCAATCTTCTCACATTTAATAGCGGTGGGTCACTTCCATAATCTTGCAGCTCCACCGAAAAAAAAACCTTTGGCTCCGTGGCCGTCACCCCTGGTGGCAAATCTGCCGTAGAGCGGTTGGCTGAGTTTTTTGAGAGTTCACATAGCGGCCTCCGCGTCCGTTCTTGGAGTAAGACGGTGGTTGGCGCCACACTTAGGGCAATGCAAGCTGTTGAGGATGCCAATATTGGGACGAATATCTACTAAGAGGAATTCCGAATTATTTGTTATTGATTGTATGGACAGAACTATGCAAAGCTGGGCAACTCAAGACCATATGAACGCCAGGTCCCCACCCACCATGCGGCCCGCATGCTTCCTCTTATGCAATCTATCCATACGCCGTCCATCCATATCACTAGATCATGTGCTGCCACTGCCATTTAGTCCTTGATTCACATTCTAAGCATCTACCCCTGGAAAAGAAGACCGGCAGCATATTCCACATTCCCGCCACAAGCTGCCAAGGCGTTAACAGCCTCAACCTTCGAGAAGCCCAACGCAACGAGCTGATCAATCGATTCTTGGGGGAAAGTTGGTTGAGCCTGAGCAGGTGGTCTCGCGACAGCTGCTGGAGCAGGAGTGATAGAAGGTGTAGCGCTGGAACTCGAAGGTCCAGAAACCACTCCCGATCGCCCACCAATCGTTGTTCCACCAGGACCCGCGACCTTCGGCTCCTCTGCTCTCTCCTCCTCCATATTCTTTGGGATATCCGCCTCTCCCAAAAATGACACTTCCACACCTTGGATCACCAGTTTGTCTTTCGAGAGATCTATGCATGCTTGGTGGCGCTTTAACATATCCAAGCCGAGTAATAGGTCCACGTCCTTCCCTTCCATGACTGTAAAACTGCAGGGTAGGAACAATGAGCCGATTCTGATCTGTGCTGAGTGCACTCGGCCCAGTATCGCTGCAGTTCCCACACCACGGGCAATGCCTGCGAATCTCTTGTCAACCAGTCTCATGATACCGCAAGCCTCGGCGCAGGCGGGGGACATGATCGTAGCTTGAGCGCCGGAATCGACGAATGCCTTTACTTTATGACCGTTGACCTCTACATCGATGTAAAGCATATGAACTCTTCCGAATACTAAGTTCAGTCAGTCACAGTAACCGAAACCGCAGGAGTAGATTCACCTTCAGGATTATGCTCAATAGCATTCTGTAAATTCTCCTGCACTCTCTCCTCTCTAATCATCTCCGCAATCCGCCTCTGCGCATCAATGTCAAACGGATCCGCATTAAGGTCTGCGATCTGCTGTCTCCTCCTATTCTGCTCATCCCTTTCCTGGCCCTGCATACGCTGTAACGCCTGAGCAAATAGCTCGGGATTCTCAATCACGCGCGCTAACTCAGGTCTCTGACTAACAGCCTGTGCTCTCATCTCGGGATTTCCTAGAAGCTGTAGGCGGATCGTCTCGGGATCTGGATATCCTCCTCGCGCCTGTGTGTTCGTTTGGCGGGCTGGTTGAGGAGCTGCGGCGGGACGAGAGGTGTCTCGGACGTGGAGGGCTAACATCTCGCCATCGCCTATTGAGAGTTGTTCCATGGTTTTGGAATCATCGCTCAGCAGTTGGCCATTGTGGTAGAGGTGCTGGGAGGTCTTTGGAATTTGGGATTCGGCTTGTACGGAATCTTTGAGGGTGGCAACGGTGGTGTCGGGGGGGATTTCGAGGGAGAGGAGGTCGCCATCGTCGTGTGTGGGAGCGGTGATAGTCAGAGTGATGCGCCTGAGATGTAAGTAAATAACGCCTTGCAGTATATTGGGTTTGGAAAACAAACATTTTGAAGATTGGCAGGAAGGAAATTATTCGCTCGGTGTGGAGATGGTGTCAAGTTTCTCAAGATTCGGCAAGCTTGAAGAGGTGGGGAGAGTGTTGGAAGAAGGCAAGTCAAAGTCTCGATTTATGGGGAGAACGGGGACGGAGATGCAACGGGTGACATAATCCCGAATTTGTAGCTGCCGTATCAACTTGAAGTCTGAAGGCGGAATGTAGCAGCAACTTTGGCCCAGGATTCGGCTGTTTTTGTGGATGACGAAGAAGGAGGTTGCCTCTGGCAGCCGCGTTTCAAAGCGAGGCTGTCTACGAATTGATTTGAGTGAAGTGGAGGCAAACGAACAACACAACAGATGTCTGTGGAAGAAGAAAGAAAGTAGAACATATCGCTCTTGACTAACTCGCAGAACAGCAGCAGCTCTTGGACACTTTTGATCTATATATAGTATTCGAATTCATCACCTAAAAGCATCTCCCTTTTCACACGATACTGATACTACTGTAGGTAAAGCTCAAAGGACCTTCATATCAACCTCGCGGTGGTAAGGTCAAGAAATTCGATGTACGCCTCCTGTTGTTCTCGTGCACAATTCTCTAAATCTCCGTGTTTAGGAGTACAAGCACCCTTACGTGGGGGACACATGGCTATGTACATGGCTATTATAGTATGTTGAAACAGTGTTCCAGTAGTGCCGGGTGATTGTTATTGCTACACCAGAAACAGAAAAGGGATGCCTAATCTGAATACGAGTCTGGATATGAGTCTGGATGAGTCTGGATAAGAGTCTGGATAAGAATCTGGATAAGGATCTGAATATCAAATTGACCATGGATGTGACCCTGAATCTGTATCTGAATCTGAATTTGAGTGTTCCATCTCATTGCCGATCTGTCCTCGTCTCCCTTGTCCCTCTCGTCTCTTTCTCTGTAAGCACAGGTACAATACATGGCAAACGAGGTCAACAAGGTAAACAAGGTATATTGATTCCCTTTCCCGCATCACATCGCATGGCATCGGCACATGACGCAGTGACTGTGGAAACGAAAGTGTGGTGGGGGCTGTGGCTTCCTACCTGATTGACGACAAACTGTGGCGTCCACTTACCCTCTCACCATGTAATTCTCCCATTCTCCCATCCTCCATCCTCTCAAATTACTCAACCTCCACCTCCCAAATCCCTTCGAAACATAGGACCATCTTAATCCCCCCCCTCCCTCCCCTTTTGTCCTCTCCTAGTATCCCATCATACTGCAGCCCCTTGCAAGCGATCGTCACCACAAGGCTGACCACACTCCACCCCTCACATCCTCAACACCAGCAACCATGCCACGAGACCTGAACTCCGAGAAGCCAGCTCCCGTATCACTGACCGAGAGTCCCGGCAAGGTCCCCTCCTCTCCAGATCCCTCAAAACCCAAAGACAAGGACGATTCTCCGCAGCCGCAAAAAGAATTCGTAATCATTGCGCAAGACCAGCAATACAGCGGTCCCACAAACTTGCACCCCTACACGCGCCCCCTCACCATCTCAGACCTAGAATCTGTAGTCGCACTTGAGAACGCTTCGTTCAGTGATCCGAATGAACGGGCTACGAGAGAGAAGGTACGTTTGTATGATGATGCTTGGGGACGAGGGGTGCACACGTGATCACCTGCTGGATGGAGAACAAAATGGATTGGCAGCTGATCAGAGGCAGTTCATCTACAGATTAAACAAATGCAATGAGCTGTGCCTAGGAATTTTCTGCACCATTGTCCCTAATTCAGGCATCACAGCAGAAACTATCCCTACAGGCCATCCCGTTGAGACCAGCCGTCGGAATGGAGCAATTTGCGTCCTGATAGGCCACGTCGTTGCAACAAAGACCAACGATCTTACTGCCACGGACAAGTCGATGGATTATCCTAAAGACTGGGACTCTGAGAGTCCTACAAAGATGGATGTGGGTCATCAAGAGGCGGGAAGGACGATTGTGTTGCATTCTGTGGCTGTTTTGCCGCAGTTCCAGGGAAGAGGGTTGGGGAGAGTTCTCATGCAGGCTTATGTACAGCAGATGAATGGTGCGGGGATTGCGGATAGGCTAGCTTTGATTGCCCATGATGTAAGCTCTTCTTTTGCCTTCTAAAGTTTGAAATTCTAACCTTCTCTAGCATAAGATGGGGTGGTATGAGAGACTTGGCTTCCAAAATAGAGGTCAGAGTAAGGTGCAATTTGGTGGTGGTGGATGGTATGACATGGTAAGTCATTCTCCAGATTTGTGATACTCTCAGGATATGTGACATTTACTGATGAGATCAGATATATGAATTGAAGTCATTGGAACCACGGGCAACATATGGCTAAAAAGCCTATCCTTGTTCATGTTGATGAAGTTCTTTGATACCCATCAGATCTGAAAGTTGAATAAACAGAACTTGATACCACTTGGCAAAGTATCTGCATTACACAGTTCAGACACAGAAATTGGGTATCATGATGTCTAATCTCTAATCAGTTGCTTTTGTCTTCTCTCTTGTCCTGTCGTTTGCACAATCGCGTTCTTTTTATCACTCAATCACTCGCCTTATACTTCTCCCTGTACTCCTCCATATTTCTGATATCCTCTGACGAAATTTTCCCTTTCAAGCCCGCAATAATATCATCTAACGTCAGAATGGCTAAGACAGGAATGCCGTACTCCTTTCTGATCTCTCCAATCGCACTTGGCATAGCTTTGCTATCATCTCCATCTGGTGAAGGCAGTTTCTCCATTCGATCCAGCGCAACAACTACTCATCATCAGCCTTGCTTACAGAAGTCACTTCTCCTTCATATCAGAAACCCCAAGCCCAATCTTAACGAGGATGGATCTTGCTACACCGCAGAGAAAATTTCAACGTACCAATCCCAGCGACAATACCCCCCTCATCTCTAATCTTCCCAATAGCCTCCCTCTTCGCTGTCCCGGCCGTAACAACATCGTCAACAATAAGCACCCTCTTCCCCTTCAATGGCGCGCCCACAATGCCTCCCCCCTCCCCATGATCCTTCTTCTCCTTCCTATCAAAAGAATAACAGATCCCACCATATCTCCCCTCATCGATGTCCGCCAATTTATCCACTGTACTACTCGCCAGCGGTATTCCCTTATAAGCCGGCCCAAAAACAATATCGAAGTCCAGAGTTGGGTTTGAGGAGGTCTGGTCTGCGATAATGGCTTTTGCATATGCAGTAGATATCGCGCGCAAGAGGTCGGCGCGGTAGAAATCGCCGGCGTTGAAGAAGTAGGGGGATATGCGGCCGGACTTGAGGGAGAAGGAGCCGAATTTCAATACGCCGCCGCCAATGGATGCAGAAAGGAAGTCCGCTTTGTAAGGGGCGAGGGCCGGGGTGGCCATCTTGGGGTTGATGTCTGGGGGTCCTGATGAGGTTTGGGAAAGGAAGATTGGATGGAGCGGAAGATTTACGGTCGAAGAAGGACCTGCAGCGGGAAGGCTCTTGGAGAGGACGAATGGGATCGGATGGATGAATCGGTGGGGCGGATTATGAAGAGTGAAGATAAAAAGGACTTGCTTAAAGAATTGAAGCGTTATTCAAACTCAAATCAACCCCACTGCCAGAAAAATCCTTGGAGGGGTCAACGGCAAGGCTGGCGTTACGGCGCACTTTATGAGCCAAAAATCAAAATGATGAGATATTCACTGCTGTATCTTCCTTAGTGCCCACGCAAATGTAAGTGTAAAGCCCGTACATTTCGATGTTTACTAAGTTTCAATAGAATGAGTTTAAGCACCTTTCCAGACCCTCTCAATGTTTACTTTCGCTCTAGAATTTCTGCATATCGGACGAGGCATATAAAGCTCTACGTTCAGTGCGTAAAAGGCCGCCGTATTACAACACCAGCTCGGCTAGCGATAAGATTGTGAGAAATTCTCCAACTTTTTTCCTTCGACCAAAATCCAAGGGCGATAGACCAACCTCCGTTCGATCTTGAAACTCAGATAGCCCACCATGAAGACTACATGGAAGGACATCCAACCTGTCCCTACCTCTCAAGAGTTCTTAGATATCGTCCTGAGTCGAACTCAGCGAAGACTACCCACCCAAATTCGTGCTGGTTTCCAAATTAGCAGAATTAGAAGTACGATTCTTCAATAAATCCTTTGCAGGACCAATGTTAACCTCTCTCAGATTTCTATACCAGGAAGGTCAAATTCACGCAAGAAACCTTCACTGAGAAGCTCTCTTTGATCTTGGACGGCTTCCCCAGGCTTCAGGACATCCACCCTTTTCATAAAGATCTCCTCAACACCCTCTATGACGCCGACCATTTTCGTATAGCCCTCGGTCAACTTTCCACTGCGAAGCATCTCATCGAAATCGTATCTCGCGACTATGTGCGACTCCTCAAGTATGCCCAATCCCTCTTTCAATGCAAACAACTCAAGCGTGCTGCCTTGGGTCGAATGGCCACAATCTGTCGACGATTGAAAGATCCTCTTCTATACCTCGATCAAGTGCGCCAGCACCTTGGCCGTCTCCCCTCTATCGATCCCAACACTAGAACACTACTGATCTGCGGATATCCTAATGTGGGGAAATCGAGTTTTTTGAAGAGCGTTACAAGAGCAGATGTCGATGTTCAACCCTATGCTTTCACAACGAAGAGTTTGTTTGTGGGACACTTCGACTACAAGTACCTTCGTTTCCAAGCCATCGATACTCCCGGTATTCTCGATCATCCTTTGGAAGAGATGAATACTATTGAGATGCAATCTATCACTGCAATTGCACATCTGCGTTCTGCTATTCTCTATTTCATGGATTTGTCTGAGCAATGCGGATATACGGTCCAAGCACAGATGCAACTATTTATGAGCATCAAACCCTTATTCGCCAACAAGCTCGTCTTCATTGTCATCAACAAGATTGACGTTACTCGCCCCGAAGACTTGGACGAAGAGACCAGAGCACAGCTCCAATCTCTTCTCAAACCCGGAGATGTCGAGATGCTACAACTTTCATGCACCACCGAGGAAGGTGTCCAAGATGTCAAGAACGCCGCTTGCGAGCGGCTGATAGCGGACCGCGTGGCTCAAAAGCTCAAGGCAGGAACGAACAGCAGCGGCGCAGTTGGTGGGCGACTCGGAGACGTCTTGACCCGAATACACGTCGCCCGTCCAATGGATGGCATCGTGCGTGAGGCCTTCATCCCTGAAGCCGCCTTGAACAAGGCAAAATACGACAAGAATGACCCCTCGCGACCCAAACTCTCCCGAGACATTGAAGATGAGAATGGCGGAGCTGGCGTCTACAATGTGGATATGAAACAGGATTATGACTTAGAAAATGATGAGTGGAAGCATGATAAGATTCCCGAGTTTTTCGACGGAAAGAACGTATACGATTTCATCGATCCAGATATCGAGAGCAAACTCGCGGCGTTGGAGGAGGAGGAAGAGAAGCTCGAGGCTGAGGGCTTCTATGATTCTGATGAGGATCTAGAAGATGCTGAGGATGCAGACATCCGCATGAAAGCTGAGCTCATCCGTGAGAAACGCCAGCTTATTCGAAATGAAGCCAAAATGAAGAAATCGCTCAAGAACAAGGCGATCATTCCCCGTAATGCTGTTCGCAAGAAGTTGACGGACATGGAAGATCACCTCGATTCTTTGGGGTACGATACTACATCTATTGGTGCTAGGGCAAGATCACAGAGCAGAGGACGAAGCGTGTTGAGGAGTCGTACAGGCACGGAAGATGTGATGGATGTGGATGATCCCGAGTATGAGGCGAAGATGCGTGCTAAGAGCCGTGCAAGAAGCCAGAGCAATAGACGTGATGATGGTGTTACGAATGAAGTTGCCAGAACCAAGGCTGAGAGGGCGCAGAAACTGAGTCAAAGGAAGATGAATAGGATGGCGAGACAAGGTGAGGCTGATCGACATGTTGCAGCAGCAATGCCCAAGCACCTGTTCTCTGGTAAGAGAGGTATGGGCAAGACGAATAGTCGTTAGGTGAGCGGTTTGGTCTGCGTGGACTTGGGTACTTACTTCCTGTCCTTGAAACTGTCAATGATGTCTGGAGTTTGGAGGCAAAATATGGCGTGTATGGATGTCTTTAGATGGCTTGCATAGGCACATATTCAAAGCAATGCAATCAAGCTTGAATCTCTATCCTTACCGTCTAAGAACCAACTCTGCCTATGTAATTCATTACCTAGAGCCTCGATCCTTCCTCATTATCGACGACGTAATGAGTAGAACCCTTAATCATTCTCAATAATTGTGCATATAAGGTCTTATGTGCCTTACAGAATAGAGCCTCGATCAACTTTAAGCTAACATCTTTCAGCATGGCAAGTTCGGTATTGCTCCCAACATGCTCCAACTACAGCTCTATAACCCTTCCACAACACAGTGATATCCACGTTGGTGCTGCACCAGACGTCTAAATTTGTATTCTACCCCTAGATGAGTAGTCTCCCAAGATGTGCAGCACATTTTGGACTGATCAGTAGGAGAAGGCTGTCGACATATTTCACGAATCAAGGAGCTTTTTGGTGAAAATCTTGAGGGGGTTGAATTCGAAAGAGAGCAGGCTTCGTCAATATGACAATAGTATAAACCGCAAACGCAACTTGCTATTAGGGTTTGGAGTCTAAATGCAATGAGCATGCTTGTGAAGTCTATCCTTGGATCACTTTAATCGTTTGGAACATCTGAACGGATAAGCAGTTGTGTCTTTTCGCTTCTATCACAGTTTGTTCAAATAAGACCATCCAGAGAAGAAGAAAATACCGAGGTCCACAACAGCAGAAAATATGCAGGCATAGAGGAACGAATGCAGCTACAGTTGTTGATCGAACTTCGTAGTTATGTACCGTTCACATACCAACAGCCTTGCGCTGCTTCAGCCTCCATTCAACCTTGAAGATACCGGCCCGACTTTATCCCACAGAGAGTGCCCAGGTTCGTACTTTCATTGAAGCGGCCTAGTCAGCAGTGCAAAAACCCACTTCTCCATCAAGCCCATCCGCCGCAAGGGTCACGTGTACCTCTCATACCACCACCTTCAAAAGTGGAAGCGCGCCAATCCTTCAGTAGTACGACAACGAGCTTTTATGACGATAGAAGAGAACTAAACATGTACCTAATATAAAGGTAGAAGGCGCAGTTAAAAGTGGGATGGCCAGCTCATCGTCCAGCGCACAGGAGTTCGACGGGTCCGTGCAGGAAGCACGAGAAGAGTTTCTAGGAGTAATGTCCACAATGTTCGCTGGCAATGAGAATTCTAGGAAGGCGAGAGCCGAGGGAAAGAACTATCTTGGTTGCTACGATTCTGGAGATTGTGGACTTGGGTGGGTTGTGTGAGTGGTTTGCGAGGTGTGTGCCGTAAGGATCTCGATGACTTCGAGCAATGACACTGGAAGTATCAAAAGATGAACCCAATGACACAGAATATTAGGAGGAGGATCATGGAGACTATCGTAGAGTAGGGAAAAAAGTGTTTAGAACGAATAATTCCGAGCTGTGACGAAGCGTGAATCTTGAAATTCGCCGCTTTCTCCCAGAGCCAAAAGCTATTGCCTAGTGGAAAACTTAACTAGGTTTAAGCGGATAGAAAGGACTGAAGATACAAGAAAGGATTTAATGAGGCAAGGAAGCACCACAGTAGAAGCTCCGTTCCACACATGATATCCGTAGACAAACTGGAAGTCGGATACCTTATTAGGCACTTCAAAATTAATAGCAAATCTGGCAAGTATCCAGAGATCCTGGCAATTCGTCGGAAAGGGTCTGATACCCACTTTGACGGATATCCCCCTTTGGGCCCAAACGATCAAACTTTGAGCATACACGCTAAGTCTGGCGCGACCCGTCCCGCCAAACCTCATCAATTGCCTGCACGAGCAGACGAGCAGAAGACAATCTGCATATTTGCGCCGTCGTACAGCAAGTGGTGCCATGGGCATTGTGACGCACAAGCCAACATGTTTCCGTTCCTGGCAGTGGAAAGGTGGTGCCACGCACCATCACTATCGACTCGAATGATATCTGTCTTTGGAAGTACAATCACTTTCCCTGACAGCTACTGCACTACCCATGCCAGGCCGCTCCCTTGCGTGACTCAGTAAAAGGTTGGCGCAGTACTTGGGGTGAAGAAAACAAATTGTGTGGTAGGGTTGGGCAGCTAATCTAGTCCTTTGCAGATCAGCCAGCGTGGGATAGGTTCCCTTCCCACGCCCAGAGGGGCAGCCAGATCTCAGTCTATTGACGTACACATAATCCGTGGTACGGTAATCGTGATGACACGATAAAGACATGATGACCGTTCTACCCTGAATAAATGGTTCTGTGCTCCTGTAATGCGGTTCCTGAGACCTGGAAACGACTCGTACCAGCTACCTGGTTCTTGGATCCTTTTGGTACCATTCCGATTGTGTGCTTTGTCCACACTACATGAGATACTTGTTATGTCCCTAGCCAGCTTGCTGGTTAGAATTTTGTCATACTTTCAACTAAATTTGTGTGCCGAACCCAATGCCCTTGGCATGCACACAACGGTCCAACCCGATCTAATATGCCTAAGGGTGGCCTAAAGAAGACGTCCGAACAACACAGAGTGCCCAGGTCGACAGCGGACTAGATGGAGCCGAGATTTCGAGAGAAGGTCTCGTGATGGTTTTCTCGGAAAGTAAGTCAATCGCTTGCTCTTGGGTTGCCAATCATTAAGTCAAACAGATCTCCGCATTTGGATTTGCATAACATTGCTCATCCTCGCGAATGGAGACACCTGTAATCCCATAGTCTGCCTTCACACCCTCTTGTTATCTTTCCGGGGCTTCAATATGAGATCGACTGAGCGTAGGAATCCCTTGTTATACACCTCTCTTGTATGCAAGAGCAGCACACGGCTGACTATGGCCTCCCAAAGGCTTCCGGGACGATTCGCAACTGTGTGGACCGTCTTTAAGCCGACAGGAAAGCCAGGGATAAAGCGATGATGGAGGCCTTTGGACTTTGCTATTGGTTAGAGGATGAGTTCAGGCCAACCTATTGAAACTTATCCGTGAGTAAGCGAAAGAAAGGTTGGGGAGGAGCCATGACGACTATCAACGGTTGATGTCCTCGCCGTTATATCATTGCTATTAACACTTGTTTAAATGAATCAGAAACAAGCACCAGGCTTGGTCGATCCAATATGGCTGGGTAGGCTTCATTCCTCCCTTTTCTCAGTTCTCTTTCCACGCGCGCCTGCCTTCTCGACGAAGGATCACTAAGAAACGCAAGTAACCCCGAAGAAAACACTGTGGCCCTCGACCGGAGCTTTCTCGAGACAGTCGAGTATTATGGTCGCACATTCCAGCAATATGCAATTGATAATCTGGTCCGTAATCTGCTATTTATACTTCTTGGTAGTCTGATGTCACTTCCCCTGTGTCGAAGAAGTTGTGACCCAACTTGAAACCTTTTCCAACCAACTGATACTGACTTCAGTAATCTGCAGACTTATCTCGCTCCTATCGATGAGGTAACAATCCCGCTATATCACATTCGGCGTTTTTATGATGGTGGACTTTGACTGAAGCTCGACGCAGGACGAGGCAGAGCGCCTTCTCATCATGGCCAACGTCTTCTCGACTACCTTCGACCATCGATTACTATTTCCTCCAATTACTCGACCGAGAAGAATACTAGAATGTGGATATGGGACGGCATCCTGTATGTGGAAATTCCTAAATTCGCGCCATCTTAAAGCCGAGAGCCGTGACATTATCTCAAGAGCCTTTGAGCGAACGAGGGGACAACAAGGGTCCCCGAAGCATTCTCAACTTTCATTCGGCTTTCATACTGTCCATAAGTTATAGGACTGATTCGTGGTAGGGGCGATCGCTGTCGCCGAGGCATACCCGCGATGTGAAGTATTGCCACACTACCCCTATTCGAAGCGAAAGGGCTGCCTCACTTGAGTACCTAATCATCTTTATTGAACCAGATATGGAATGATATAAGAATGAGAGGGGAACTCAAGGCGAGCTTCGAAAGAAACAAGATCATACACTGATGAGAGACCGCTAGGTCATAGGGCTTGATATCAATCCAACAATGCAACCGGAAGAAACCCCAGAGAATCTATTTCTTCAAGTGGACGACTTAAATCGAAGGTGATCCACCCCAACCCTTTTCGTGGATTATAGGACTGAACCAGTGAGCGTAGGTTGACGTTCCCGGCGAGCAATTTCGACCTTGGTCAGTATCTTAGGCTTCTTTCCCCGGATCACATTAGACCCCGCGAGGCTGAACAGTCCTAAAACCCTTCTCCAAAAGTCTAGTCTCAGTCACTCCCGGAATGTTGATACTGATTCCCGATCTCTTGCTAGTCCATTCACAGCTGATGTGCTCGGGAATCCATGTGAATAGATGGACCGAATATATTCGAGATATATTCCGAGTCTTGAGGGGAGGTGGATGGTCTCAAATGGTAGAAGTATATTATAACGTGCAGTCGGACAACGGAAGCTTAACACCAGGTACGTAGTTACGAGTCGTCCAAGAAGATTGAATGCCAATTGATGTTCAATTGTCTAGAACATGCGCTTTCGCAATGGAGCGCCAGATATCTCGAGAGCATGGAAGGTTTGAAGGATCTTCGTGTTCCATTGAGACTTTCGAATATGATGCGAGCTGCTGGTTTCGTTGATGTCGAAAGTAGGATGATTCAGCTTCACACTTGTGCATGGTCGACAGGTAGCCACCACATATCTTAACATGACGGCAACCGGGCTAATGGGATGGGCGCTCCTAGAGGAAAGGGACAACCAAATTGGCGTGCTCCACCGAGAGAATGTTCAGCGTATGCTGTCATCTTTGGCAACATATCCCTTTACAGAGCGGCTAGGGTATAGCTCTAATGCCTGGTCTCGAAAATTTTCTAACGCGAGACCCAGAATGTCTATTGCGGATGTTCAACTTCTTGTTGCACAAGCACGTATGGAGGTGTGTCTACTGGAGCTTGTATCGAGAGTATTACTCTGGAAGCATGTCTCAAGATCATATCCCTTCAGATGAAACAATTACTGACGTCCCCGATACCGCAGGCTGACAATCCTGCGTTCAAGGTTGGTCACCAGTATTGCGAATGGCACCGCAGAGGAATCCTTCACACTAATTCGACTGCCTAGGGTTATTTCCCACTGTATGTTGTTATCGGCAGGAAGCCCCGTTCACGTAGATAGGAGCACCAGGGAGTGCTGGTGTGGTTCGAAAACGATGAAGACGATGCGTCGATGGGGAAGATGGTCACTCATACACCTCTTTCAATAAATTAGCCAACGTAAATCCCGGACGAAATGCAAGTAACAAGTGACTCGCAGCAAGATGTAAGTGACAAGGCGCACTCTTTATCTCGAAGGTTTGTAGTATTGGGGTTAGTAGGAAGGAGAATTATGGGCAGAGTTCAGCGGAGTGGTGGGAGGATACTAGACGTCTTTCCATCATCGAATTGAGCTTGAATAGTTCCCAACGCATGTGCTTGATCAAACCACCATCCAAAGGCTTCTCGGGGTGTTTGAGTGGTAACAGACAGTTCGAAGTTTTGCCGTGTCTGCGATCGAGCAGTGGAACGAAGGCCTTTCTATCGTTTGTTTATACTGGCGTTGCCCCAATCAAGCTGCTAGTTCTGGTCATACTAGGTAAAGCAGGCTATCCGAAGCCTTGTTGGTCTTTGGATGGAGATGAGGGAAGCCGTGGGGTGAGTCTGGGGGAGGGAAACTCCCATCGTTGGCTTGAGAAGGCCAACGTGGGAAAAGGATGGTTTCATGAATGGCGGAAGAAAGTGTGGCCTTGAAACCCATCTGGCCCTTGGTAATCGTTGCTCATCAATGAGGACACAAGCAGGTAGGAAAAGGTGCGGATGAAGGTTCGGGGTTCCTGGAGGGGATTTTTGAATCCGTGTTGACTGAGTGAGGTAAGGAGTCGGTTGGGTTTACACCCTTGCCGCCGCTACTACAAAGGCCCGTTTGCTCTCATCGAACAACAAGAACCACAACAACTCCGGTTTGTGGTCGCCGTAAGGGAGTTGCCATAAGCCCAGCTACCCAGTTCTCCAATAATTCGAGCAGTTGAGAACGAGCACAACCTCAATAGCTCAAGCCGTTGAGCAATTATGGCTAATCGTCGAGCTGGAGGAATAAGTATTCATCGGGAGCATCTTTATGGCGAATTCTTATTGTACGTCCTCTCCAACAGCAAAATTGAGGAAAGACTTTCATATTCCTCTATTGCACTGGGTTGGCCTGTCCTTGGCAAATTGAGTCGTGGTCTTCTTCCTCATCTGCATGGTATTAGCGAGTGCTCATTGGCTAGGTAGACACAGTGCAGAAAGGTGACAGCTCACCAAGCATGCCGCCGGGGGCAAATATGAGCGCTAGGTATCTGAAATGCGTTGATCCGAGTGGTCTTGGAACTACCGACTGGTTGGAGATAGGCTCCCGAGGTTTGGAATGGTGTCCTTGCATGCATCATGCATGTAGAGCTGGGTCAGGTGACTATTTAGGACAACGTTGCTACACGAGCTCTCCGAGATAAGTCTGGGAAATTTGACCATGGGGTGAAAATGCGTTCAACTAGAGGGTTGACCAAGAGACGGAGCGCAAGTGTGTACTTGGAGAGTGATAAAGAGCGGCTGGAAGTTGTGATCAGACTTGAGGGACTTTTAGGGACCTAGGAGGCAACTGCATAGGACTTGTCCCTTGTCATTCCCATTTACGACAGATATCGGACAATGTGGAACTTTTGAACTGCTTAAAGGGACTTTCAGATTCTTCTTTTCTTCAAAGGCTTTCCCCTTATTGGAATTCACTAGCCACAATTGAAAGTGGCTAGCGCTTCGCATCAATAGTCATTTAAATCCTCGACGCTGAACAGCTTTCAGAGAACTACGATACCTTCGATGCCTTGTCAATTTGCTTGCGATATCCTAATTACTCACAAACTCCGGATGGGTTGAAAGCAGGAGAATCCTGACGGGGCTCCCAAAGAACCAGGTGAGGTGTTCACTCTGCAGGGGATAGGGCCCTGGCATTATTCCCAGGTCAATTGGCTGCGATCAGTGAATAAGGCATGTCTGTCGATTCCGTCAACACAGTAAACCTATGGCACTACGCAATGGACTGCACAGCGAAGTGCCCAAAACTCCCCGTGACTTCTAAGAATGGCTACATCAATATCTCTCTGGGTGCGGCGGTTGACAGGGTGCTTTCATAACCTCAGCTAATGACATGTATGCTATGAATTCCATTTCCCAACGCCGGTGCAATGCCGTCCAAATCCAGCTACGGGTATCATGACATCAAGGATTCTCTTTTGGAGATTCTGAAGGTTCTCCCCTACTCCATACGTTCTCAAATGCCTCTCCGTCAACGCCATATTTAGGCTTGAGCAAAACCTCCCTTTCTCTCGACTGCTGCCATTGCCGTGATTCTTCCGAATCATGTCTGCTCGGCCCATCCTCACCGTCACCAATTGTGAATTGCCCATTTTCACCATCTTCAACTGCAACCTTATCCGGAGGTTCATAACCTTCACGGATATCTTCGCCAATGTCGTCTCCATATGTTCGACTACTCAAGTTAGATCAAGATCTGTTGGAAGCATTGAGATCCATTGCTTACACATAACGCTTCGCTTCAGATTTGTTCCAGCCGGGACTTCCTTCTTTCCTCGCGCGGACTCTCTCAGTTTCCTCTGCATCCTTATCTTCCACCACCAAATCGACTAGCTGACTTCTGTCAGACTTCGCCGAGCTCGAGGCAGACGAATGATGACGCAGCATACCCTGCATCTTTGGTGCTCGACCTTCTTCTCCATTTGGCACATCTTCATTGTCTGGCACCTCTTTTTGCTTTCCCTTGGAATTGGAGCTACTATCTCTCTTCTTGGATTTGGGGCCTTTCTTATGCTTCTTCTGCGTCTTCCTAGTGACATCCTCGACTGTCTCTCTTACGTTGCTAGCTCGTCGGATCTTATTATCCTTAGTCGGCTGCAAGAGATTGCGATTGGTGGATGTAGTTAGTAGATCAGGCTGCCCCGTAAGCCATCTCTCTCTCGACGCCACATGGGCTGTGACCACAGGGTACTAAAGAATAATCAGCACATTCTGATCACCCGCGACTAAGAATCCACTTACATTCCAATCCCCAAATTCAAGCGCTCTAGCCCGCTCGTAAAGACTTTCCTCATCTACGTCTAGTTCCAATTCATCGATACCTCCATTTCCGTAGCCCATGTACTGCGCATTGTTTCGCTGGGGTTTGGTCGGTGACATACTGCGAGCACGACTGGGTCCGTTTCGTCCTAGAAGAGGTGTCTTTGAATTCGCTTCCCCAGGTTTCGGTATCCAGTACTTTCCTTTTCCTCCTCGCTCATATCTCATACCCTCCATCATTCTTGCAACACGGGAAGAGGAACCCTCGTGAGCTATAACATTGTCCCCCGAGTCGAACAGTCGATATTCGTAATGATTGCCATTGAAGGTTTCTTTGGTGTCTTCAATCAAATCTCGAATGCCGAAGGCGTCTCGCAGTGCATACAGTACAGGCATTCGAGCTGCAGAAATGGTTACATCCGCATAGTCATGCCACGAGAACGCATACCAATGTGCAACTGCGAATATAGGCATCTCGAAACAAATAAGGGCGTCTTGGATAGCCGCTGCAAGATTATCTGGCGTGTAACCCGTAACATCATCTGGAAGAGCGCCAAGCCAGACGAGGATAGAGAGGAAAAAGCCTTGCCAGTACGAAGCGAAGATAATAAGCTTGATACACAAAAACTTCGGGACTGGGCGGAAAGGCTGGAGATCTGCGGACATGCAGACCCAAAACATTCCCAGAGAGTATAAACTTAAAGTGACGCTGACATTGTACAGAATTCCACTCCACAGGTATCCGGAATCCAAGCCAAGATAACCTTCCTTGTATGTGCCTGTTGATTTCATTATGATAGCTGCCAAGCCAAGAACAGGCTTCAGCCAAGCATATTGAAGGATTCCACGCTTTATTGCTAGAAAAGTATGAGGGTCGGATATATCGACTTGAGGAAGAAAGTGATTGAGAGGCCAAAGGTGTTGAACGGGTTTGCGGCCATGCATCATGATGATCAACGCTCGTTCCCCGCCAATAAAGTTGATCAGGAGTTGAAGGAAGGTATAGATAGTGAAGGCCTGTCAAAGTCAGTGGGTGGACTGGCAAACTTATACTTTGACTTACCTCATAGACATCTCGAATTGGATCAACCCACATTGCAACCTTCAGAGACATAATGCTTGCCCAAGATGAGATCGAATATATTGGCACCCTGGATATCATAAGTATATGTGACTGAAATCTAGGTAGAGGACGCACATGAGTAGTATTCGTACAACGTATCTTTGGAGAAGAGGTTTTCGATAATTTTTTCTAAGATCTGGTCAATCGTGCGTCTTGTGGAACATCGAGAGATTCGTACGTTTGAAGCCATATTGACCTGTAGAAGAAGTCAGTAGGAGTAGAGCACCTGGTATCAGGATTGACTAACACAATAGACAGCAAAGACGCCACCAATGAAGCAACTCCAGTTACAATGATAGTCGCGTGAGTCAACTTCTCTCCCGTTCCTCCTGAGATATCTCCCACCATGCTTGCGGATTCTCCTTCCAATGACGCGTGCCGAGATCTAGGGAAAACAGGCTGCGTGGCGAACAGGCGATTATGAGGAGGGATTGAATGGAAGAATCAACATCATTTGCAATGTACAGCTCAGCGCGAACTTTGAAGGAAGATTTTGTTGTGAGGCGTGAGGATATGCTAAGAGATTCGAAGCTATACCTGGAAGTTTGAATCTGTGCAAGGCCAGCTTCGATCCGGCAAAACCACGCTTGTTCATTGGTTGCGCATGAAAGTGGCATTTGATGATCGTCCAACGAGCAAACCAGAAGCCAGCCAAGGTCCATCCTAGCACGAAGCTATCACATTATTGCGGCAGCTCTGCTACCGACTAGAAGCTCTTCACTTATTTTGGAAGAGAAGACCGTATTCTGCGCAGAGCTGTCCTCATGAGTCTTCCACGATCACTCTAGTTATTTGGCGTTTCGTTGCAGGGATCCCAGGTGCTATCATGAGCAAGGACGAGCCGTAGCATAGTCTCTGGCTAGAAGAGAAGATGTCGAGCAACGGAGGACTGGAATCGTCCCCTCTGCAACCAGATGTGGCCTTCAATTGGTGAGGTACTAAATCACTTACAGATTTAGAAGCTAATTGCATACTAGGGTGTTTCTGATAGAGCTCATCGTCTGTGGGGTGCTGTGAGTAGACCTCTGTCTTTAATTGACCTCCATCTAATCTGCGACCAGAACTCTGTTCTTCCTTTTCTACTTCAATCGAGTCTTCGCGACCATCGTTTCTTTCGGCCTTCGATCTTGGACATGGCACAAATATCGAGTGTACATCGACATTCAGGCTTTGCAGGTCTCTCTGTTGGGAGGAAGGATCTTCTTCAAGGGATTCAAATATCACGGCAATAACGAGACCATCCTGATACATAGTGGATTTGTGACATGGTCTTACTGGCTCAGAAACGTCCGGGAGCTCGATATTGGAAATCAGATCACAGGAGTAAAGCGGGTGTCATTGGACTCAGGGAACGAAAGCGGAGATGGTCAGGCAAGGACGGTGGATGGGGCAGAGAAAGGCGGCCAGAGACCATCTGCGAAGCTTCCATGTCGCCTTAATGTCTCTCTGAATGGGGTAGAATGGTTTGTCTACAACAAGAGTGCCGCATACGATGCGATTGTGGCTGGCATGACTAAACCGGATGACGAGCACATTGAGACGATTCTGAAGAGCGGACTGGAACATTCTGCTTCTGAGAACCTATTAAGGAAGAGAGGGGGCAAAATACTTGATCCTCATAAATTGGAAATATGCTCGGAGGACTCACCTCTGGATCTAGAGAAGAGGGTATCTGGGATGACAGAGAAAAGTGTTCCCACCACACAAAATGGAGATGCGAAACTACGAGATATTTCCGCCACTCAGACCCAGCAGAGCTCAGTTGGCGAGCAACATGGAAGCCTCGAAGGGGCATTCATTCTGCGATTCCTCCCGCTACATATCGACTGTCATAAGGCTGCAGTGGTTCTTGGGAATGAAAACACCAAGAGCGTGCTCATCACGAAAGTCGAACGCGCAAACGGAGAAATTGATGCTACAGGCTCTACTGGTTTGGACCAATACAGACAGCTAATCAGCTTTCAATTTGAGCACCCAGTCATTCAAATGAAACCTAATGACGACTATAAGGAGGATCAAACTACTGCAGCATCCAAAATGAAGCACCGCATGGCAGACCAACCAGATCCCATAAAACATCATGTCCACAGTCACACCTTCTGGCATCGTCAGCGCCGTAAGGCATGGCACAGGCTGCAAGAACTTGTGCCTGCTTTCCGTAGCTCTGTAGAATCGATATCTTCTAGCCATGGGGAACCAGACACGTCCGCCCAAGCCGGGCCAAACAACTGGCAAGGACTCTCACGCTACCTTGATGAAAACGAGCAGGACGACAAGGCCAGGTGGTCATCAATCGAATATGCTACAGTCTCAACCATCGCTGACAGCCCTGAAGCTACAATGTCCTTCTATTGGGATGTGGTAGGTACCGTTCCTGAACGGACTCATTTGTCGGATTCATCATTGGCCAAAGAAACCTCGAACATTAATGGCGACTTGCCTCCAGAATGGGGAATCAATCTGTCTCTAAAAGGTGCCACTATTAATTACGGCCCATGGGCTGATAGGCAGCGTGCGGACATACAGAAAGTCTTTTTCCCTAGTCTCTGCAAGGATGCAAGTCCTGGCAAGAAACTTGTGCCAGGTCAATTTCGGGTTCCCACGGAGTTCAAGCTCTTCATCGAATTTGACGAAGAGACAACACTTCGTGTACCTATCAAGGAAGAGTCAAAGAATTGGAAATGGAGTAAGCAGGCAGATAAGATCGGTACCAGTCCAGGAGAGCAGAAAAGGAACGAGAACAAAAGCCGCAAACGAAAGACCGACAAAGGCAATCCTGGACAAGAGATTCGACCATTCGGCTGGCTGGATATCAAAGTGGGAGCGAATGCGACTGTCTCGTACTCTATGGACATGGTTGCAAGACCTACAGGATTTTCTAATAAGCTGGAAATAGATCTTCCGCGTACAGAAATCACGACGAGTGTCAACCACGGACTTCTTTGGAGATCTGTGGAGAACAGAATTTCATGCGACCTCTCAAACCCTTTACAATGGAATGGTCATCGGTCATGGAAGTTCGATATCAATAGCAATGGACTTGAGCTTTTTATATTGAGGGAGCATATATTCCTGTTGATTGATCTGGTTGATGACTGGGCCAGTGGACCGCCTCCCGAATATTTGACTTTTACCCCCTTTCGATATCTGGTAAACCTACAAATGGGAGATTTTAGACTGTATCTGAATGTCAACGATTCAAACATCATCAATAGCCCCGCCGACTTTGACGACAATACCTTTATCATTATCTTTGGTTCGACTTTGAACGCAGATATATGCATCCCTATAGATCAATATCGACCGCATAGAAATGACATATCATTCAACGTTGAGGCCAAGCAGGCCGGCCTCAATCTTCATGTGCCACCATGGAACACTCAAGCCACGTTCTTGAGCTCAACTGAATTGGCGACGCTGAAAGTTTTGACGATCGAAGGAAAATACCAGTACTGCGCAACAACCTCGACCAGTAACACGGATACTTTGTTACTTGATGTTCACGGCCATGCTCCATCTGCCCACTTCTACGGTTTTGTTATTCGATATTTTCTCAAGATCAAAGACAATTATTTTGGAGACGATATTCGATTTAAGACTCTTGAGGAATATCAAGATGTCCTGCGTGCACAGCGCGATGGCACCGAAATCGCCAACACTGTACCCCCGCACAAGAAGTCTAACGATCTGGATGTCATCTTGGCTGTGACTGCTGACGAGTCGAGCGTTATTCTACCTTCGAACCTCTACTCCGCAAAAAATCACACCCGTATTGAGATCGCCACCCTGGCTGCTGACCTGAGATTTACCAACTATTATATGGACCTCGAAGTGGTTCTGGACACCTTAGCACTTTCTCAAGGCAGCGAAGATGAGGGCATGGAAACTCCAATAAGTGCCACATCCAGCACGCAGCTATTTGTCGATGGAGTCAGTGTGACCGGGAATCGTCTCTTTGGGTTGCCTCCAACTGAACCAACCTATGTCTGTAACTGGGACTTTGGCATCGGTGCAGTCACTGGAGAGTGCACAACAGATTTCTTCCATCGTTTAGTAAGTGGTGGGAGAGCGTTTGACTTTTCGTTTGATGACGATGAGAACGCTTTGCCTTCCATTGTGACAGAGGTCTTACATGACATAACCTTCCTTCGGGCGTCGGTTCGGTCTATCCGACTGTGGTTGCACGTAGAGGAGGCGGCTTTCCTTTTGTCCACTGGAATGATATCGGTCAACTTCAATGATTGGGCTGGGTCACATTATTCAAAGAAACTGAATCTGGAGATACCAGATCTACACCTTGCCTGTGTAGATGCAGAATCGGCGTCGCGGCATCGATCAAGAACAGCCCAACCCGTTGAGACGCATGCTTTTATTAAGACAACTTTATCATTTGCCATGATTGACAGAAAGCTGGCATTTGCCGACGACCGGCAACTTCAACAGGAGCATGTTAAACGACATGACCAGCGAACACACAGAGCCGACTTCTTGTTACATCAACATCTACTTGATAACTCAATGCTGGTTCCGGTTGATGTCCCCGCCATGGGCGTTCCGCCAATGCCCCTCCCAGTTCGCAAAGACGACCCTCAGGCTCTCGACGGTGGGTCTATAACATCAAAAGGAAGTCACTCATATCCTCAGAAGCATACCGTTGGACGGAAAACGTCGTTCCTTTCTATATCGAGCTCAAGCCATGGGAGTGTTTCGGGTATCCTTCGGCCTCAAAGCTCACCACAAGCACAGGAACAACAGCCCACCGAGTCCAGATCACGAAGCTTGCAGGTAGGCGGGCCTGGGTATAGAATACCCCTTAGAGATGCTTCTACGTCGACTGGCCGCCAATCCTCGTTCTACAGCGCTGTTGGAGAACACAGAGGGCTACCGCCGACGAGTGTTACATTTTCAAGTTCTTACATCGCTCCATACTTCCCATTGGAGGGCGTTGACCCTGACCCGAAAGAATTGCCTTCTGCGTCCTTGAACTTGGAAGACGAATCCACTTTTAGAGCGAAGCAATTAGGGCTTGAAGACATTCACCTAGATCGAGTAGCCGAAAATGCTACACATGCCAGCGTTATCCTGGAGTTTCCTAGCGGTATCAGTGGTGTTTTCAATGCCAAAGCCGCCAGTGCAGTTGCCTACCTGCTCAGTGCAGTCGAAGCTGTTGATCCGGTCGACATCCTGGATGAGCTTCAGATCGCCTCCATGAAGGAGATTTTTGCATTGAACAAAAAGAAGATAACGACAGGGAAGATTCTAGATTTCGCCATACGAACACCCGTCATAAGTCTGCGCTTCCTCAACTCTTCTGCGTCGGAAGATTCAAGTTCTCGTCATGATATGCACGACCAATATGACCTGTCCTTATGCGGCTTGGCGATGACCTCGAGATCTGAGGTTCTTCCAATGGACCAAGAAGCGTCTGAGGATGATCGAAAGGCATCCACTGTTCATTTGTCACTCGCTTCAGCGGGTCTTGCCGCGAAAGAACGCTTTAGTGACATGAATGACCCTCAGGCCGCGGTCCATGGAGGTCTCGAGGATGTAGTATTTTGGATGGCCTCAGGGCGAGAGACTTCAGCTAGTGTTGCATTCAAAGTCATTGAGCTCACTACAGTCAGCAACAAGGTGGAATATCTCGCTTCTTTACTACATCGAACAAAAATTATGGGCATCACGATAGCAGAAACTTTTTCCTCTCGGCTTCGACAGCAAAAATATCGAGTGCAACTATTCACGTACCTTGTGGCAACAGCTGGACAGCAAGCTCCAGACCCCCTCTTCTTAACGAGACCGTCATACGTCCTGCGTTCTGCTTCGGACCATCTTCGATCAAGTGACTCCTGGAAAGTCGTTACGCGTTTGCACCACATGTACGCAAGTCTAGATTCCTCGCTGCAGAATGACATAACAGAGCGTTGTTTCAATAATTCAGAGGCAATTCCTGACGATGCTCAACATCGAGTTCGCGAAGGCTTCAATCAATGGAGAAGCTGGGATCTAAATGATCTCAACGGTTGTCTAGTAATGGGCAAAGTATATGCATCCAAAGAATCGGTCGATGAGAGTCCTATGCAAAAACCTTTTAGATTATCATGCAGAACTGAGCTTATTCGCCTCATTTTGGATCCTGGTCCAAAGCAAAACGAAGTCTCGCTAGAATTTTTGACGGCAACGTTCGAACACAAGGCTACAGCGCCGCAGTCAGGCGAAAGTTCAGAAGATGAATCTGCACCTTGCAAAACTACTATCTTACAATTGTTTTGCTCAGAAGCTTCGGTTAATCTCAACTGGGAGCTCTGTGAATTGGCAGATGACATCATTAAACTGTACACTCAAAGCAGGCCGTCTTCGAATCAATACTCGAATCGGGGTTCGGTGGCATCTACTCATGCACCTCAGAAATTGAAACACGAATTTCATGTCATCGTCGCTACGGAAAAAGGTTCCATCAACCTTGAAGCTATCAATATCAAAACTACGTCTATTAGCAAAGGTCTCAAAGCTTCTTTTGTGATGCGCGACAGATATGAAGCCGGCTCTCGACCACTAGCAAACCTAGTGCTCGCAGCAGAGGCGGTTACTTCAAGGGTCACAAGTCATGCGGATGAGTTGACTTTATACCAACTGCGCTACCCAAGCATCTACGCTTCCTACGAAACTATTGTTGTTGATGATACCTTAACCAACCTTATCAAGGTTGCTGGAAACTGCCAAGAATTGTCATTTGCGGTGAAGCAAGATATTCAAACCTTGATCGCAGTCCTAGACCTTGTCATTGGAGATGAGGTTGCTCGATTTTATCTTCTGAAAACTAGTGTGCCGTCTGCAAGCTCTTCACGACAGGCATTTGTTGACCAGCCCACCCATTCTCTACAGTCTAGATATCGCATTAATGTGGCCTTGTTCTTGGACACGTACCACATAAGTATTCCTCTTCTTCACTCTCTAAAGTACAACGTTTCCGGCGTCGTTGCACGAGCATCCGTGGCAGCCCAACTTAAGTCCGAGATAACCTTTGATTTCGACATCAAAGAACATGCACATGATATCCAGACCATGACCCATGACAAGGCTCGGACCATTTCACTACTTCAGATGCCACCTATAAACGGTCGCGTCACCTCCCATATGTCAAACGAGGAAAATTCGGTAGCAGTCTATGCTTCCGTTGAAGCAATTGAACTAGACGCTGCCGCGATTCATAGCCTTTTGACTGCGCTGAACCGACCTGAGATCTCTAGTGTCGTATCGGAAGTGAGGGACGATATCAAAGCCGTGCAAGCTCATATCGAGGATATATTTGGTCCAGCCAAACGAGTCCCCAGGCTAAAAGCCCCTTCTGACGAAAAGCCGTTTATCTACGAAGCCCATCTGACATTGGCTGGTTTCGACATCTTTGCAATAGCTCGAGGTGCTCCAAGCAGCCATGATACAGCGCGGCTGGATCTCAATCTGGGCTGTGTTCAATTGGTGTTTTCTAATCGACTAGAGCCGCGAGGCCCAGTTCTTGCTTTCCCTGAGCTGCGAGTGGTCTTGCGGCACATCATGTTCGGACTTTCTAGATGGAATGGTTCTGAAATGGAGCCTTGCGGGAATCTTCTTTTTGCCGCTTTCTTGACGGCGACTTCGAAACGGAATGCAATCGGGGAAGAAGTACGATCGTTTCATGTGAAAAGTGATGCTCTAGAAATCAATCTTTTTGCTGAAACGGCATCCTCAGTCGTCGATGTTATTGGAAATTTGCAGGACAAAATCAAAGATCTTGACTTATCACGGGAGAAGAGCTATTTTCGAAAATTACGCAAGCCGAAGCCACGCATCGTTGTTAACGAAGAGCAACCAGAACCGTCCGAAAGCACCAACAGTTTAGCTATAACTTTTGCATCGATGTACTCTCTGGAGCTCTTGAATATCCAAGTCTGCTGGTTTGTGGAGAGGTCCGAACCCAGTCCTTACTTGGACCTGGAAAAGCTGGAAAGAGAGAACCTGGTGCTGTCCTTGAAACGGATTGATCTCTCCACCAAGAAGGAGAATACCGCTCGTCTTACCATCGAAGATCTTCAATTGCAAATGGTACCTGTATCTCAAGACAAAAACCATCGATCTCTCAACTCTGCCCTACTTCCAGAAGTCATTTTCAATATTGGCTATGTCTCCATGGCAGACGCTCGGCGACTGGCATTTCAAGCAGCTGGTAAATCTTTAGACCTCCGGTTAACTTCTCAATTCATGATACCTGCTGCTGAGCTGCGGGAGTCGATTGGATCTGCCATTGATAAGGTTCGCACTGCTACACAATCACGGACAATACCAGTTTCAAATAGCACACCAACGGAATCCAGCCACCACCGGCCGTTCTTTGGCAAGAAACGCATGGAATCGCTGTTGGTCGATGCGGACTTTGCCGGTGCTGTAGTTTATCTGTCAGGGAAGACAGTTTCCGAGAACGCCCGAAGCAGAGGCAGTAGATCTCCAGAGGCTGGCAGGTACGGACAGTTCACGAATACGGATGCGAGCAGCAACACAGTTCTAAGAGCCCCTGGCCTGGCATGGAAAATCGAATACAAAGATAGTGGTCTTGATGATCCCTCGCTTAACGCCGAGGTCAAAGTGGACGCATCTTCCAACATCTTGTACCCTGCGGTCGTGCCACTTATCCTTGAGATCTCCTCGACCGTCAAAGAAGTTGTCAGTGATGACGATAAGAAGAAGGCTTTACAACCAAGACCATCACCGCAAAAGTTCATGAGTGTAGACGAAGATAATATTTTGACCGCGGATCCCAGTGCTGTACTTGGTCGGACTAGGCTCAACTTAGGTTTGCGTATCTGCAGGCAAGAATTCAGCCTTAGCTGTCAACCTATAGCACGTGTGGCCGCAACTGCTTGTTTCGACGACATTTATCTCACCATTAACACTGTCCGATCAACTGAGCACGGTCACTTCTTCGCTGCATCCGCTGCAATAACCAGACTCCAGGCTTCAGTTCAACATGTTTATTCCAGAGAGTCGACTGGCAGCTTTGATGTGGATAATGTCTTCTTATCGCTGATGAATAGTAAACATGTCAGTGGGACTAGTGGCGTTTCTGCGATTCTCAAAATAAGTCCTATGAAGGTCCTAGTGAATGCTAAGCAGTTACAAGATTTTCTGCTCTTCAGAGAGATCTGGGTACCTGTCGGAATGCGCCAGAGCTCATCACCTCCAGTCCCAACACCATCAAGACAACAGTCCCAAACATTCCTCGTCCAACGGTATCAGCAAGTTGCAGCTACAGGAGCTTTCCCTTGGAACGCGACTGTGTCTATTGCGGAGTTAGACGTCCAACTTGATCTCGGCCAAGCCATCGGGAAATCTTCATTCATGATATCGAAATTTTGGGTTTCTTCGAAGAAAAACTCGGATTGGGAACAGAATCTGTGCTTGGGTTTTGAGAAGGTTGGGGTGGATAGCACTGGTAGAATGAGTGGGTTCGTTGCCTTGCAAGACTTCCGGATACGAACATCGATTCAATGGCCGGCACGTGAGATGGCCCTCAGCCAGACACCTCTCGTCCAAGGATCCTTGGGGTTCAATCAATTTCGCGTGAAGGCCGCATTCGACTACCAAGCATTCCTGGTTGCTGATATCACCTCCTTCGAATTTCTCATGTACAATGTCCGCAACGGTCCTAATGCTAAGGGCGATCGCCTCGTCGCAATTCTAGATGGAGAAGCTGTTCAGATCTTCTGTACTACGACAAGCGCTTCTCAGGCTCTTGCATTGTTCCAGGCTTTCCAGCGGCTTGTCCAAGAAAAGAGATCGAATTACGAAGCATCCCTCGTTGAGATTGAAAGATTCATGAAGCGCAAATCGGTTGCTCATCCAGCCTCCTCACCCCGGAAGAATTTACTTGAATCGACAGATGAGCAAAAGTTCTCCAAATCACCAATATCCCTCCATACTGATGTAATTGTAACTCTGAAGGCAGTTAATGTCGGTTGCTTTCCAAACACGTTTTCCGATCATCAAGTCTTCAAAATCGAGGCTCTCAATGCCCAAGCTCGGTTTGCCGCAACAATGGATGCTGGCAAGATCCATAGCATCCTCGGATTGACACTTGGCCAACTCCGGATCGGACTCGCAGGCGTCAAGCAGATCGAAGTCCCGAAATCAGTCAGTGATATCTCAGTAGAAGACGTCGTCAGCAGCGCTAATGGATCGCGGGGCGGCACGATTTTGAAAGTTCCCAAAGTGGAAGCCATTATGCAAACCTGGCAAGCTCCCAGCTCAAACCATATCGACTATATATTCAAGAGCTCTTTCGAAGGGAAAGTCGAGGTGGGATGGAACTATTCTCGCATCGGCTATATTCGAAGCATGTGGGCATCGCACTCGAAGGCTCTTGCGCAACGACTGGGGAAACCACTTCCGCCATCTGCGGTGAAGATTACGGGTGTGCCGGACGAGGAGGCGGAGAGGAAGGATGGAGAGCAGCAGAAGATCACAGCGGAGGTCAATGTGCCGCAGTCGAAATATGACTATACAGCCATTGAACCGCCAATCATTGAGACGCCGCAGTTGAGGGATATGGGCGAAGCGACTCCTCCTTTGGAATGGATTGGTAAGGCTTTCTCCGTTCTTCGAGGTTCGTGACTAACGGGCAGCAGGTTTGCATAGAGAACGCCTTCCGAACTTGACGCATCAGATCGTAATTGTGACGTTACTGGAGCTGGCTAGTGAGGTGGAAGATGCTTATGGGAAGATTCTAGGGTCTTCTTAAAAACAATTTCCTTATAGATTTTGCCCATGGATTTTGGGGACTTAGGTTCCTTTCAGCATTGGAACGAGGCATAGCGACGGAGTCAGGTAACGGCGATGAGCTTCCATCAGAGCTTATACGGACAAACTGTGTATAAGTATAATATCAAACTACCAATGGTTGAATCTCCTAGCAGTGAGATGCTTCTCGCTGTTTGGCTCTTCGGTCTGTCTCTTTCTGGAGGCCATTGTGGCCCGCCTGTTCGTGTTCTTCTGCCATAGCATTGGCAAGTGAAGATATGTTGAGCGGCTTCCTGCTCCTGCCCGTTCCCTTTTCTAGAGACTCCTGGGAGCTTCGCCGGATCTCGACGGCTCAAAGTCACTGAACTACTCATTGTGTGAGAGTTCATGCGATGGCCAATTGCTCTGTGACTCTTCGGTCTGACATTCACCCATTATCTCCCACCATCAACAGTCCGGGGGGCAAAATCCAAGCGAAATCACGGGCGCACACGGCAGATTTGGTTGGTGGTTCGCTGGGACTTCTACTAGAGAGCCAGAAGTGTTTACAAATCGTCCAAATCTTTAGGTAAAGTCAATACACAGCCACAACCGGCCAACTGTAGTGCTTTCCCAAATTGAGCCATCTGAGAGCTTTGGATGACTCTCCTGCTGCCAAAAGTCTTGAGGGTTTCTGCCCTGTGTAATCGATAAGACGGTGTGAGGGGTTGCGGTGTTAGTCTTCCACGCCCGCCGGATTCACTGTCCCCTCGATTTTCTACGCTAAGCCAGTCGCCCCACTCTGCCACATCTTTTCGAAGTTATTCAAAACCCCCCCACCTCCTCCTCCATCTCCATACCTACCTCGAAAGATTTCCACTTCGTTGCGCCTCCCTCTATCTTATCTGTCTGCTTCGTGCGTGACAGCTTCAGATAGATTCAAGTCTCAGGTGGACTTCCTTCATCAACCCTCGCCAGTCGAGATCTTCAACAGCGCTCCGGCGTCACCAAAAAACTTCTTCCATTAATCAGCTTTCTGAAGCACCACCGCCACTATGGTTAAGTAAGTACATTCATCTTTTCTGGTTGAAGGATGCGCAAAGACCCATCTGTAGAGATATCAAAATCTCAAGCTCTTCGAGATGAAGGGCAGAGATGAAGAAGGACATCTCTCGGAGTTAGCATGGCATGTCAACAAATACTAACATTTGTGCGAACTGCAGTTTCACCGTCGAAGAGGTTCGTCAATTGATGGACAAGCCTACCAACGTCCGTAACATGTCCGTCATTGCCCACGTCGACCACGGCAAGTCAACCCTCACCGATTCCCTCCTCTCGAAGGCTGGTATTATCTCCGCTGCAAAGGCTGGTGATGCTCGAGCCACAGATACTCGTGCAGATGAGCAGGAACGTGGTATCACCATCAAGTCAACCGCTATCTCTCTTTATGGAACCCTCCCAGAAGACGATCTCAAGGACATCGTTGGTCAGAAGACCGACGGAAAGGATTTCTTGATCAACTTGATCGATTCGCCTGGTCACGTCGATTTCTCTTCTGAAGTCACTGCTGCTCTTCGTGTCACTGATGGTGCTCTCGTTGTTGTCGACACCATTGAAGGTGTGTGCGTGCAAACCGAGACAGTCCTCCGACAAGCTCTTGGTGAGCGTATTAAGCCTGTGGTCATTATCAACAAGGTCGATCGTGCTCTTCTCGAACTCCAAGTCGAAAAGGAGGATCTTTACCAATCTTTCTCGAGAACTATCGAGTCCGTAAACGTCATCATATCAACATACTTCGACAAGTCGCTCGGTGATGTCCAAGTTTACCCATACAAAGGCACCGTTGCTTTCGGCTCTGGTCTTCACGGCTGGGCTTTCACTATCAGACAATTTGCTCAACGTTATGCCAAGAAGTTTGGTGTTGATAGAAATAAGATGATGGAGCGTCTCTGGGTAAGCATTTCACCCTCATACAATTTGATACCAAGCTAATGAAAACTAGGGCGACAACTACTTCAACCCTCACACCAAGAAGTGGACTACCAAAGACACCCATGAGGGCAAACCTTTGGAGCGTGCTTTCAATCAATTCATCCTCGACCCTATTTTCCGAATCTTTAACGCTGTTATGAATTTCAAAAAGGATGAGATTCCGACCCTGCTTGAGAAACTTAATATCAAGCTTGCCGCCGACGACAAGGAGAAAGAGGGCAAGGCACTTCTCAAGATCATCATGAGAACTTTCCTGCCTGCTGCTGATGCACTATTGGAGATGTTGATCCTTCACTTGCCATCCCCAGTCACCGCACAGAAGTATCGTGCCGAGACCCTTTATGAAGGTCCTCCTGATGATGAGGCTTGCATTGGTATCCGCGACTGTGACCCCAAGGCTCCTCTGATGTTGTACGTATCTAAGATGGTGCCGACATCTGATAAGGGTCGTTTCTACGCTTTCGGTCGTGTTTTCGCTGGTACCGTCAAATCTGGTCTCAAGGTCCGCATCCAAGGTCCTAACTACACCCCTGGAAAGAAGGAGGATCTTTTCATCAAGGCCGTTCAACGTACTGTTCTTATGATGGGTGGAAAGGTGGATCCTATCGATGATGTCCCTGCCGGTAACATTCTTGGACTGGTCGGTATCGATCAGTTCTTGTTGAAGTCTGGTACTCTCACCACCTCCGAGACCGCCCACAACTTGAAGGTCATGAAGTTCTCCGTCTCGCCTGTCGTCCAACGTACCGTTGAAGTCAAGAACGCCCAAGATCTCCCCAAGCTGGTCGAAGGTCTAAAACGTCTTTCAAAATCTGATCCTTGCGTCTTGACGTCCATCTCCGAATCCGGTGAGCACGTCGTCGCTGGAGCCGGCGAACTTCATTTGGAGATTTGCCTGAAGGATCTCGAGGAAGATCACGCTGGAGTTCCACTCCGTATCGGTGACCCAGTCGTCAACTACCGTGAGACTGTTACTGGCAAGTCCAGCATGCAAGCTCTGTCGAAGTCGCCCAATAAGCACAACAGAATTTACATGATCGCCGAGCCTCTGGACGAGGAACTTTCTAAGGACATCGAGACTGGCAAGATCTCACCCCGTGACGATCTCAAGGCCCGTGCTCGTATATTGGCTGATGAGCATGGATGGGATGTCACCGATGCTCGTAAGATTTGGTGCTTCGGTCCTGATACCAACGGTCCCAACCTGTTGGTTGATCAGACCAAGGCTGTTCAATACCTTAACGAAATCAAGGACTCAGTCGTTTCCGGTTTCCAATGGGCGTCAAGGGATGGTCCTATCGCGGAAGAGCCCATGCGATCTATCCGATTCAACATCATGGATGTCACCCTTCACGCTGATGCCATTCATCGTGGTGGTGGACAAATCATGCCAACCACTCGTCGTGTCCTCTATGCTTCTCTTCTTCTTGCCGAGCCAAATCTTCAAGAGCCAGTCTTTTTGGTCGAAATCCAAGTCCCCGAGTCTGCCATGGGTGGTGTGTACGGTGTTCTCACTCGCAGACGTGGACACGTCTTCAGCGAGGAGCAACGTCCAGGAACACCTCTCTTCACTATCAAGGCCTACCTTCCTGTCATGGAGTCTTTTGGCTTCAACGCTGATCTTCGCTCTCACACCTCTGGCCAGGCGTTCCCTCAAATGGTTTTCGATCATTGGCAGATTGTCTCCGGTGGATCGCCTCTCGATGCGACGTCCAAGACCGGTGTAATCGTGCAGGAGATGCGTAAGCGTAAGGGTATCAAGGTTGAGGTTCCAGGTTATGAGAACGTTAGTCTCCCAATATTCTCCACGCCTCCAAGATACATGCTAATCCATTTCACAGTACTATGACAAACTATAAAAATATCCTATCTACGCTGATAGATCTCATCTTCTCAACATTATTACGCGCATCCAGACATGTCATCAGTTTCAGCAAGATATCACGAACGTCATGAGAAATGTTCTCATTCGCCAACCGGTATGTGTGGTCGACTTGGCACAAAAGCAAGCTGGACGATGGTGGGATGTCATGGCACTCTTTCCTTTCCCTTTACGTTGTCTTCCTGGTCTTCGTCTTCCTGTCTGTAACTACATGGGGATTGAAACACATCTAGAACACTTTGCCTTGCCTTACCTATGATATGTGGTGTACGTGATGTATCGCAAATGCTTGCTTGAGTCGAGCACTCTTACAGCTAGGTGCTTAGGACCTATGCGCCACAGAGGTTCGTTGCCTTTGACTTCAGGACTCTGTCAAGCAATCCTAACTCGCCGTTTTATCATCAGATACTCTCATTTTGCTTTTTCTCGTGAATACTGCGAGGCTACGAGCATCCGAAGAAAACTCAATACCATCGATTGAAACCTCAGGCATATCTAGAGCCTGCCTACGTCTTGGAGCTACAAAGCCACCATAATCAAGGAAAGGTTAAGAAGAGAGTTTGCATTTGCCATCTGAATTGCTAATACTTTTCGTGATGCTCTTTGCTCTTAAGACTTGATTTTGGTTGATCGTTCCTCGGGTTTTGTCTGGAAGGATGGGAGGAAAGGCTGGCGTTGCCTTTGCTTTGGATGCCGGGTTTGCTTTCATGCAGTTGTACTTCGCATGAATCTCTTGGTAAGAGGCTGGGCTTGGTGATGCTGCTATACTTCCAACAGCCCTCTCCTTACCCCTCCCGAGATATCTGGTTAGAAATATAACAATCCAAGAATTCAGCTTGCTATAGAAACTACGGGACGAATCACAAGAGGCAGTTCCACCAGTTGTTATGGTCTGCATCATCGTGAAAGAAGTTTCCAATGCCGTTTTTGTTCCTAATACAATCTACGCCATTCCCATCCTAGCAACGAAGTATCAATGCAAAAGCCAGTGCAAAGCAATCCTGGCAAAACCCCATTTACATCGCAGAATCCAAAGCCCAAGCTAGCATTAGTTTGACGACCGTAAGAAATCCCTTCCGCTCAAAACGCCAAGCCAAGGCCCATGGAAGTCCATTGCAGTTCTCCGCCACATCTCCAGTCAATCAACCCTCATCGTCCTTTACAGCAACCTCCTCATTCTCTTTCCACTCCTCTACCCTAGCACCATGCACCCGACTCCGACTTGTCGTCCTCTGTCTTCTCCTCGGCTTCACCTCCCCACCACCCAAACTGCGACTGCGGCTTGGGCTCTGATTTCTCCTCTTCTTCACCTCTGGCACACTTGATAATCCTCCCATTCCTTTTCCATCGCCTGATTTCTTCTGATACTTCTTACGACTTGGAGAGGAAGAGCGGAGCTTGCCTTTTGCTACGAGTTGTAAGCGTGTTTGCACGGGGGAGCGCGAGGCTGGTGAACTGGGTTGAGGAGATGCCTGGGTGATTGATTGTGAGCGGCGACGGCCCCGGCCTCGCAGAGTTGTGCTGCCTCCTGAGGAGATCTATGGGGTGTTAATGGTAGAGTTAGAGGAATGATAGAGGTATTCGGGAGATATACTTGCGCTGGAGGTGAGTTTGCAGAGGAACGGCGACGTTTGCGACCTCGTTGCTCGTCGTCGGTGGGTTGTTCAAGGTGATGACGAGAGCAGGAGGTACTGGGCGAGGAGATGATAGATGCCATTCTTGAAGACATTGAACTTGACCTGGGGGCGTAGAGATGAATGTTGTATGCCGGTGGTTGTGATGTTAAGGGGTTATGTAGTTGTTCAAGGTGCAAGATGGCGTTTGAAAGTCAGTTTAACCTCAAGATGACATCTATAAAGGCAATGAATAATCTCTGTACGTGGGCAAGAGCAACCCAAAGACGCAATACTTGTCTATGACTACTATAGGATGTCAGCAAGAGTCACTCGCTACTCCGACTCCTCACATATGAGGAGGGCGCAAAAGAGAATGACAGCAGGATGGTCTGTACTTAAGGAGATGATAAACACGCAATAGTGTAACATTTAAGACGACGGGAGTACAAGACATCTAAGACAGAATCACCGCCATGGTCAGGAACGAAATGAAGTCGGAAGTGAGCGGGTGCCACTTCATGCGTGACTTTATGCCAACTGCGTTCTAATCCTTCACTAATAAAAGCACCTCTGAGAACCTCTAATATATCTGAAGCTAACACTCTCGTCTAGTCATAAAAATCCCAGAAAAAGAAGAGGCTTTGTCTAAAACGAATTGTCCTTGACTTTCTGGTCACGCGCGCGATTGAACTGGAGAGCAGTGATTGAAGGGAGATCGCATACGAATATTACTTACGTTATGATTCCTCAAGCCTAACCACCTTGCAACTAGGTAAGTAGAGTTGATGTGAGTTGAAGATTGGTAAGGAGGAGAGAAGTATCGACAGGGGTGCGGTGCGATATGTTACGCTGTTGGAGATGATCGCGGAGAAGCGAATTGGGCTTGGCGAGAAATATTTTGGAGATCAAGCAGAAGAGCTCTCTACGAAACCATAAATCCACAACCCAACTATTACACCCCTTCAATCTTCTAAGTATGATCGCAAGACCAATCTTAAGGGCTTCGAGGCTCCGTTGCCGCTGCTATGCAACGACAACAACGACAACTCCTCCCATGCTTCTTAAAATCAGGTCGGTTCCATGCTCCTCCAGCGGCCCCAGTAACTGATACGAATATCTGCGCAGGAAAGACTTGAAGCTCGCTATGCAGAACAAAGATTCTAATAGACTGAATGTCCTTCGATCCGTCCTCTCCCAAACCTTAAACGCCTCGAAGACCTCAAATCCCGTCAATACGGATATGCAGATGTTGGCTCTGCTCCGCAAATCTGCAAATGCAAGCCGCGTAGCATCAGAGGAGTTCAAGAATGCAGGCAGATTAGATCTGGCGGAGAAAGAGGAAAGCCAAGTCAGGATTATGGAGGAGTACGCCGGAGGGGTTGAGGTCGTGGGAGAGCAGGAGATCAAGAGGATGGTGAAGGAAGCAGTGGAGAAGATGAAAGCGGAGGGTGCGAAGATGCAAATGGGTGAGGTGTTGAAGAAGGTCTTTAGTCCCGAGGTATTGGGTGATAAGCCGGTAGAGAAAGGAGATGTTGCGAAGATTGTCAAGGAGATGCTGGCGGCGTCATGATGGGAAATCAAGGATGCGGCTATACAACAGACTTTCCTGGGCAGTGTATAATATGTATCGATATATATAGAGGAATATGGGCGACGGAGACTGCATCTAACTGCTATACAGCATCTTCCTCAAGATGTTGATATGTAGTGTCGGTCACACTTTAGTACCTCAGCCTTACGCTTCAACCTGATGATACGGCACCTAAACGTTCTTGCTTTAAAAGAAATATATCCCCTTTCAATAGATATAGACATCCGTAGTTCTACCAGATGAAACTGACCCCTTTACTTTTCATTCTCTCTTCAGCCTCGTTATATGTCGCTCTGATTGGCTAGCTCCTGAGCTCGGATGTTCCACGGAGCGTAGCGTGAGGCGTGTACCTCCCAAATCTTGGAAGCAACCTGTTGACGCATGTTCAAGCTCTTGAGCACGACCACCTTTTCTATCTACGTGTCAATCATGCCATAGCATCTTTCAACATGCCGAGGAATCGACCTCCAACGACAGGCTACGCTCGAATTGCCCAGGCAGAAGACTCCGAATCCGAGGATGAGGATCTTGGGAACAGCGTAGCCACTTTACAGCCAGCATCTGCTCCACGATATGCATCTATCGCCCAACCTCGAGGCCATGCTGGCATGTATACCGATGGTTTAACATCACCAATAACCACACGAAGATCCAAGAGAAGCCGACGAACGCGAAGTAACTCGTCAGGTGTGGATATCAAGGCAATAAATGCGCGATTGGAGAGATGGGCAGATGAAATAGCTTCGAAGTTCAAGCTCAACAAAGTGAAGGGGAAGACACAACAAGAGGAGAAGCTAGAGATCCATCACTCGGTTTTTCAGGCTCCTGACGGCGTACGACCGGCCACTGCCGAAACTCTAGGATCCGATATTGATCAAGGACGTATGACGAAACTCGAGTTCGACGATGTAGTGGAAAGCGTTAGGGTAGCGATAGAGCAGGGCATGCATCCGAAAATGATATCGCAGGGAAGCTCTGGTAGTTATTTTGCCCGGAATAGCGATGGTAAGGTCGTTGGGGTGTTCAAACCCAAGGACGAGGAACCATATGCGGCAGGGAATCCGAAATGGAACAAGTGGATACATCGAAACCTTTTTCCATGTTTCTTTGGCAGGGCATGTCTCATTCCAAATCTGAGTTACGTTTCCGAAGCTGCTGCATATACTCTCGACTGTAGACTACGAACCAACCTTGTCCCCTATACCGACATTGTCCACCTCTCTTCCAAATCCTTCCACTACGATTTTTGGGATCGAAGGAACTTTTATAGGAAAAAGAAGGCTTTTCCAGCAAAGGTTGGGAGTTTCCAGGTCTTTTTGAAGGGATTCAAAGATGCGAATATATTTTTGCGGGAGAATCCTTGGCCTGATCGATCAAGCGGGCCACTTCGGCTGGATGACTCAGTTAGAAAGAAGGGAAAGCCGTGGAGGGAGACATGCAGCCCGGGTATGCGATCAGATGACGAGGAGGAAGAGCACCATATGAATACTGGGAGCTCATCAGATGAGCAGATCCCTCAACGCTTTATTTGGACAGACGCACTACAACAATCATTCCGCGAAGAGCTAGAAAAACTGGTCATTTTGGATTATATTATGCGCAACACGGATAGAGGACTGGACAATTGGATGATCAAGGTAGATTGGGAGAATCAAGACGTTTCTATTGCTTCTGAACCCCCTCAGATGAATGGTGGCCACGACGACGAACCATCCCCCCGACTTTTATCTCTCACAGATCAGCCAGAAGCTTATCCGTATCGAGTACAGCAACCTATGGAGGCGATCAGTAGATCTGCAACGCCATCAAGAGTGACTGCAGGTCCTACAATGACAGTAGGGGCTATTGATAACAGTTTATCCTGGCCATGGAAGCATCCGGATGCGTGGCGCAGCTTCCCTTTTGGGTGGCTTTTCCTGCCTGTATCGCTCATCGGCCAGCCTTTTTCTCAAAAGACACGAGATCATTTCCTCCCATTGCTTACATCAAAGCAATGGTGGAGTGAGACTCAGCTTGAATTGAGAAAGGTCTTCGCTCAAGACGCAGACTTCCAAGAACGCATGTTCGCGCGCCAAATAGCTGTTATGAAAGGGCAAGCGTGGAACGTCGTGGAGACTTTGAAACTGGCAGATCACGGGCCATTAGAGTTGACCCGCCGGGCAAGAGTTTGCGTATGGGATGATTTGGTCGATATCCCTATTGCAACTCCAATGCGAATGCCATCTGCTGAGATGCGAAGACGTCACGATCTCAGTGTCCAGAAGGATCTCGACGACGAAATGGACATCAGTGCAGCAAATTCCTCGGCTCCACAACCCGACCTGCTAGGCTTCGCCAGTCCACCAGCTGATCTGCCAAATCCTAATCGCTTCGAGCTGGCCAGTCCTCGAATGAGTGAGGATGCATCAGGCTTCCACTCTCCCGAATCTCCATCAGATATCATGAACAGTGGTGACCTGAAGAATGGTCAAGTCCGATTCTCCGATCGTCCCAAAACTTCCCGTACCCGGAATCGTATGAGTTACGATGGTCCTTCACGGTCGCCGCCCTCGGCTCTTCGGGCTCAAACGAGACGTTTTTCTTTCTCAACTCGGAGTCATGGAGCGGTGCAAACGTTGTACGATGGAGATGATCTTGAGGGTGATCTTGGGTATGCCGCTGCTGAGGGCATGGAAGGGAACCAGCGCAAGGTGATAGTGGAGAGGCTTGAGACGGTCAAGAGCAAAAATCCGGTTTTTACATGGTGTTAAACTTTTGCCTGATGGATAGGAAGTTGGATCTGTAATAGTATTGTACTGCATCCTTACGGGATGGAAAGGCGCTGAGAAAATACTGACATAGGAGCATACTAGACTTTTCTCTGGGAATAGAATAAATGAGGTCCTCATTCTTGTTTCGATGCTCGGCGTTGGGCCAAGCAAGTATCCTTCCTCACATCGCTTCTCGGCGTTTCCGCTCCCAGAAGGAGGAGGCATGTAAATAATAGGAGATATTTTAGCTTGTGAACGAACATAGTCATGATGATAACTCTAGTGACGAACTGCGTTGCATCGTCTGTTGTGTTCTGAAGGTTTTTGCCGAGCGACCTGAGGCTATTGATCGCAGAGAGCCTAATGCGATAGTATATGAGTTAGACAAAAAGTTTATAGGTGTATCCAAAGCATAGATCCATTCCAGAACTGTCTCTTCAGTCTGAGCAATTCGATTCACTTCGAGAAACGGAAATCGTACTTTGCGCCGTTTATAAATGGCTGGGTAAGCAATCCCTAACCGGAAGGCGAAAAAAGGTGACAAACTCCGAGGCGACATCCTAGGTCGTACTGTCATCAGTTCAGACGGTTTCGCATATCAAAAACCTCTGAACTTATTCATTCGTTTGATTATAAATCATTCCGCCTCTTTCTCTCAATATCGTAACAACGCAACTCGCCTGCCCCAAATTCGATCCTCCCTATGAGTGACGACATTCACCTTGTCCCTTTCCTAATCCTGGAACATCGCAGATACTTGCCTGCATTTGCGCCAAACTCGACTGCTGTTTCTGCATGCGACCGTAACACGAGTTGAGAGCGGCGTATCGCAGAGAGATGGATTCCTGGAATCAGACAAATGGTATAACTTCATTTCATTTCGGGATCGTGGCCGCAGGTCACCCAGATGTTCTAAATCTGGAAGTCCGGAGCGTCTCCCAAGTCTGACTGTTCCTTACTTTGCTCTACACGATGCTCACTAAGAGCGTCATCACAGGTCGGACTCCCTCGAATCCTCCTCAAAATCACAATCCCTCGTACGGTATTCCGCGATGGGATGCTGGTGCATTATTGAATCCGCGAGGGTATAATAAAAAACCGCAGCAGCAGCAGCAGGTCCAGAATGGTTTTATGAACAGTCCGGCTCCTGCACAGCAGATAGCCTTCCAGTTCGATAGCCCCGGGGGTCAACCACAGTCGAGCTTCCATGCGCTCGCGCACCCTTCGTCACATGCTATGAATGGAAATGGAGGCTTCGCGAGTTATGCAAATGGAGGTGGCGTGGGACATATGCTGGAACGTATGCACAATGTTACGGACCGTGATATGATCCCCCAGAAGCGGCAGAAAGTCCACGACGATCGTCAGGAGAATAGAAGGAAAGCTGAATTCAATGGTGGGGGAAAGGGTGGGGTAATAGGAGAATATATGAGGGAGAAGAGAGATGAAGGTCGGAAGGAGAATATGACCAAGGGAACGGTCGTGGATATATCTGCTGGTGAGCTTGACACTCTTTTACCTGGTAGGTACATACTGATTTTGGTCAGCGGATGACGAAGATGTGGTAGTCCTTGGTGATGTACAAGACAAGGAGGTTTGCTATGGTCGAATTGAAGGTGCGGAGATCAACGCACATCGAGTCCCAACACCGAGACCAGGGGCGCAAGCTATTTCACCAAACTTCTGGCCCCAGGTCAAGATTGTTCTGAAGCGGAGATATGGAGAGAGAACGTTCAACATATTGGCTGTTGACAGTACTCGGGAAATCATTGGATGCGTTGATGTCAATACCTCCCTTGGTCTTGCTCCCATCCTCGACTCACCCAGATTCAGTATCCGAACTGCAGCACGAATACTTACGAGGCAGAAGCATCCAGGTGATCCTGAACCCGGTTCTGAGACTTCTACTCGATATGGCCTGGATTTGAACATTTACGGACCGAAGAAGTATGCACTCCAGATTGGTAAACATCTATCTCAAAAGCAACTCTGGTTGCGAAATCCTCTATTTGTGGAGGCAGGCACAGAGCTCTACAACCCCCATACCATCGAGAAACCTTCCCAACCGGCTTCTAGATCTATCAGTGCCTATGGAAGTCGAATCCAGGGACCTGTCCGCACAACAGAAGAGATCCGCAATGATGTGTTGGGTATGTTCGACAATCTGGAACGATCAGATACTCTCCCAGAGATGGAATCTGACCCCCAGATTACCACCGATCTTCTCAAGCATCAAAAGCAGGGCTTGTATTTCATGACAAATAAGGAACAGGAGCGTGTCTTTGGAGCAGACGAGAAAGGAAACAGCTCTTTGTGGAGATTACGCATTGGTGGGAATGGTCAAAGATCGTATTATAATGTCATTACTGGCCAGGAAGAACACAAGAGTCCGCCACAAGTATTAGGCGGCATTCTTGCTGATATGATGGGCCTTGGTAAGACACTGAGCATACTGTCTTTGGTTGTCCAGACTTTGGACCAATCTGAGGAGTGGTCAAAGCAAGCTCCGTGCACTGCACAGGAGATCCAGCAATGTCAATCCAGAAAGGGCAAGAATCCACCGCTTCCAGTTTGCGAGCAAGCCCAACTCAGTCAAAACTCGAAGACGACACTTTTGGTGTCACCACTGAGTACGATTGCAAATTGGGAAGAGCAAATTAAGCAGCATATTAAACCTGGCACCTTGAAACACTATATATATCATGGTGCAGGCCGCATCAAGGATATCAAGAAGCTGGCTGAGTTTGATCTTGTCATAACCACTTATGGCTCTGTTGCAAGCGAGTTCAACCACAGAAGCAAGAAGAAGCAAGGAAAATACCCTCTTGAGGAGATAAACTGGTTTCGTATTGTTCTTGACGAAGCTCATATGATCCGCGAACAGTCTACTCAACAATCGAAAGCTATCTGCAGACTCTCAGCTCAGAGAAGATGGGCCGTGACGGGAACTCCAGTTCAAAATCGTCTCGAAGATTTGGGAGCACTTCTCGCATTCCTTCGGATCAAGCCATTTGACGAGAGAGGCGGCTTTGCGCAGTACATCATGGCTCCGTTCAAGATGTGTGATCCAGAGATTCTGCCGAAGTTGCGTCTACTCGTTGATAGCGTCACACTTCGACGGCTCAAGGACAGAATTGATTTGCCACCACGTCATGATAAGCTCGTTAAGCTCGACTTCAGTGATGAGGAACGCTCGTTATATGAGATATTTGCAAAGAACGCAAGTGATCGAATTAAGGTGATCGTTGGTCAAAGAGAGAAGAGCCTGGGGGGAAAGTCCTACGTTCACATATTACAGTCGATTTTGCGCCTTCGTCTCATCTGCGCTCACGGCAAGGATCTATTGGGTGAGGAGGATTTGAAGGTCATGAATGGTCTTAGCAAGGATTCGGCTATCGATCTTGACAGCGACGATGATGACGACCAACCAAGCTTGACTCCGAGGCAAGCTTACGATATGTACAGCTTGATGAAAGAGACTAACGCCGACGTATGCCTATACTGTTTGCGTAAGATCGGCCCCAATGAAATTGTTGAATCAGATGCGGAACCCAAGGACGAGATAATTGGCCACATGACTACTTGCTACCATATTCTTTGCCCGGGGTGCATCGATAAATACAAGACTGCTCTGGAACACAATACTCAAGGTCAATCACAAGTGTCTTGCCCTTCCTGCAATCAGTACATCAAGATGTCGTTTTTCGCTCTGCGGCAAGGCGGCGTCGACGACGACGAGGAATCGCGTATGAAATCTAAGACTGGAAGGCACACCAAAGAGATTCTCAGCTACAGTGGACCACATACCAAGACTAAGGCCTTAATACACGATTTGCTTGTCTCAAAGCAGGAATCAGAGCTTCGTCCATCGGAAGCGCCGATCAAGAGTGTCGTTTTCTCGGGTTGGACAGCTCATTTGGATCTTATACAAATCGCTCTTGAAGAGAATGGCATCACCTTCACCCGACTTGACGGCAAGATGTCACGAACAACTCGAGGCGCAGCACTTGACACGTTCCGCGAAGACGCTTCCGTTCACGTCATACTAGTCTCGATCGCAGCTGGAGGTCTGGGTCTCAACCTCACGACCGCGAACAAGGTCTACGTAATGGAGCCCCAATATAATCCCGCAGCCGAAGCCCAAGCCGTTGATCGCGTGCACCGATTAGGCCAGAAGCGAGAAGTGGAGACGGTACGGTATATAATGCAAGCCTCCTTCGAGGAGAAGATGTTAGAGTTACAGGAGAAGAAGAAGAAGCTTGCGTCTCTGAGCATGGATTCCGAAGGTCGCAAAAGCATTGATAAGGCTGAAGCAGCGCGGAAGCGGTTAGAGGATTTGAGAAGCTTGTTTAAGTAATGTCTTCAATCCCGCTGCTTTTCATGGTCTATGGTGCTATTACGAGGATGGATCATGGAATGAAGGAGGCGCATGGATGATCATTTATGACCTGCATTAGATAATAGAAGGTATCACGGCGTTGGAGGTATTGTGGACTTTTAGCATTTGAGCGTCGAGTTTTCGTGAAAGACGTCTTGGAGGTTAGCAGGTTCACACCCATAGCGAGCTGTAGAATCCGATAAGAATATAGATTATTCTTCTTGTGGCCTCTTGGATGAGTGTATCGACTGTTTTTGGTCGTCAACTGGAAGTCTTTGCTGTGAAAGCAGGAAGCCCAGATCCACAGCCCAGCCTTGCTTTGGTGGTTGAGGGGTCAATTGGCAGACTTGGACGATTCCGGGGCTGGTTGAGGGTACCTACCGTCAAGTGACACGTAGACGTGGAGAACAGTAATATCACAGATATTCAGATTTCCGACAAGCCACTTCATGCATCGTACCTTTGCTCGACCCAATCAGTACCCAGCGCCACTCAACCATCTCGGATCTGCTAGCGAAGCCTCACAACTCAAAATTGCATAGAAGTATGGCTTGCCTGCCTTTCGAATCGTTCATCACTCCCCAGGAGATCTTGCTGCGGCCGATGCGATGGATTATACGTGGACAAACGATCATTTTCAAGATTTTGCATCCGGAGATTTTCAGGATGTAATGGATCCCTGGCCTGTAGGTACCAGCCGCCAGCCTATTACGACATCGAACATGATGGAGGGAATTTTTACCGACGAAGAACTTCAAGACTACGAAGATCGTATGTGGTCGAATGCCGTGCAGCCAGCCGGAATTCAAGAAATCGAAACGGGGTCGAGCGTACTGCCATCGAAGCTTTCTCTGGATCATCAAGAATCTGGACTTCCAACACCATCGTCGTCTCGACCGGGTGGCCACAGAAATTGGGCTTCGAAAGACGACTGGATGAGATTAAAAGACATAGTCAGACGCATCTATGTCGACGAAAAAAAGACTTTGAAGGAAGTGATGGCGGCTGTGGAGAACGAATACGGCATCAAAGCAACGTAGGTACTCTTCCTGAAGAAGTAATATTTGACTGACCAGTCATGAGTCCTAAAATGTACAAAGACCGGATCAAAGAATGGGGTCTCGACAAGAACAACAAGGAGCACGAGATGGTAGCTCTTATGCGGAAGAAGACGCAGAGGGACGGCATTGGAAAGCAGTCAGTACTCAAGGTCAGAGGCCGAACTGTGCGTCTCGAAGTTATCCACAACTACTTTCGACGGAAAGGAATCCCACTGGATCAGCTGCCTGCAAGGTATCCTGATGCTTCGACCTCACCAGGAATATCGTGTGTGTCTCCGGAACCCTCTCCAGGCTACGCTCTCGATGTTCCCCGCGCGCTGTCATTGCCTCATTCGCTCACGGTTCCAGAAGAGCTTCTATTCAATATCGAGCGACATTTAACCTTATCCTCCAGCACCAACACCTGGATTATACCTGAAGATGAATTCTTGTCCAACTCAACTGCCCTTAGAAATTCGATTGCTCTTCCATTATTCCTCCGATATTGTTGGGTGAGCGCAAAACTATTCAAGAAGAGCTTCTTTATAGAGGGGAGAAAGGTACTATCCAAGTCTTTCGGGCTTATTCAGGAGATTCTGAAGACTGGGTATTCCATCTCTATTTATTTTCTGATGGATGCTTTTCTCCTTCTGATAAAAGAGAATTTCCTCGACATTGTTACCCTATTCACTGCCTATATCAGTCGTATGGCAAGCATTCTTCTAGATACCGAGCACCCTTTTTGCAGGATATGTAGGCAGCTGGGCAGCATCGAGCCAGAATGCTTAGAAGAGACACTGAATCAGTGTCGGAATTGTACAGACAAAGTCTATATGCAGAATATAAGCCACCTTCTTCGGCCTGAACTCACGTCTGATCCGACTTTCACGCGGTCCTCCCTCACCAAGGATAATATCGTCGAGAGTGAGCAACGTCTCCGAAGATTTTGCGTGCGATGCGACGAAGAAAATGGCGTTCTTAGTGGAACTATATATGTCGACATCTACAGCCTTTGGGAGAACTTATTCTATCAAGCAAAATATGTCGAGGCCAAAGTAACAGCCTGCAAGCTTCTCAGCCACTCTTTAGTGCTTGGGGACTATCAACATCAGGCCTTGAAGCTTATACATATCGCCTGTACTCGGTATATCCAAGGTAGTCTAGATCTAGTCGAAAAGCATGCCATAGAGGCTGCGGTGTTGATTAGCAAGCAGAGGAACATCATAAATCCGCGGGCGTAGAGCATGTTGATTTCTCTGGAGTCATCGTTACTATATCTTGAGCTTTCGTTAAAGGCAGCGCAGCAAAGGATAGATGGAGCACGTTGCTGCGCTGTGATTTGAAGGCAGTAGCCACCAGTCAAATTCACACTGGTACGCTCCCCAAGAAACACCTCCCGGCGTGGCGGGTTCTGCATGGCTTACAAGCGATACAGGATGACTACGGGGCAACACCTCGGTCTGAATTGCTCAGATTCATTTCAAGGAGCAGATTCGGCGGGTGTCATTGCGGCATCCGAAGGCTGTTTCTCTCTCTGAGATGTTCGGATAATCAACTTCCAATTTCCTGCTATATCAACTTCTGCAAGTCGTTAGCTCGCAGCATCTATCCATCTCATGTGACATAAAGTCTCTCGCAGCCATGTATCGCTGCTCACGGTTCAGCAGTTCCACACCAGGTTGGCTTTCCTCCTGCACGCGGCGTCGACCACCTTCAGAGAAGCTCGATGTGGAGACGTACCACAAGAGCGCGCACAGCTACAGACTCACATTGGTGTGAAGCACACATGTTCCATTCTAGTCGTGACACATTAGACATGCGATTTGAAAGGATGGCTTTGAGATGGAGTCATCTAGGGCTCTTGTGAACTAACATGAGACTCCATGAACAATCTGATTAATTCCCACGCTGAATCGCTTCATGAATTCCAGAGACTTTCGTTCTTTCCCTTGCTCTCCAGTCTGCACGCTCAAAGTAATAACCCCATGAATCCCAGAGACTTTCATTCATTCCCTTGCTCTCCAGTCGTACGCTCAAATTAATAAGCCCATGAATCCCAGAGACATTCCTCGCTCTCCACGCTGCACACGCAGAGCCAAGAACCTCCATCCCGCAAGCTAACCACGAGCAGAAGTTCGACGCTCAACCCTCCATCAGAGATCATGCAAGCAGCATCAGGCCGCAAACTCCCAGTCCCATCATCGCCTGCGTGTCTCCCAACGCACTACCGCGCTGTCCACCACCGCACTGAAGCCCGGTATCGAAGCAGCCGCACGTGCAGACCTTCAGGTCGCAGCGCACAAGACACTCGTTGCACATCGGCTGTGAATGGCGAGGTCAGCAAACAAACTCTCATTCTCCCGCGGAGTGATATCCAGGAACCACAGAGCTGAATATAATAAGGACTCACTTTGCCGTTCTTGTCCACGCAGCCACCGGGACAGCTCGTCACGCAGCATGTAGCATCGTCGCCGCCGCAGTCCGCTCGGACGCTCGAGGAGAACAGGAAGAGCGCGAAGACGAGCAGGAGGACGCAGTTTCTCGCGCAAGTCGCCGTGTCTGATTTCATGGCCCGCATCACTTATCAAGCTCTAGCTCAGCCGTCTCTCGAGATCCAGTATTGTATTCGAGGAAGAAGAATCGTATTCGGGAAAGAAAAATCGATGAAGGACGACAGACAGCCGCTTGGGGGTCAACAGGCAGTTGACGAGAATGACGTGTGATGCTGTTGTTCACTTTATACCAGCTCTCTGATGCACATGGTCTGGAGCTCCCTTCCCAGTCCCGTTCCTGCGTCGCGCCCAATGAGAGGTGCGGAGAGCATCCCTTTCGCTAAGCGAGAACAATAGGAAGTGTGTGCCACTTGGGCGGGTGTCTCCAATCACCGGGTTGTAGGCGGCGCGGCGGCGCCACAGCCGTTCGTCGCATCTCAGAGCACGCGGTGGGGAGGGTCAAAGCTTGTTGGTATTGTTAGTCTGCTGCGTCGATGAGAAATGCTCGGTTGTGTTGCTTTATTTCGCGGTGGGTTTGTTGGTTTTGGCTCATGCGGTTTCGGGATAGTGCGCTTTCCGAATTGACTTGCTTGGTTCAGGTGGAGAGTCTGCTTGACTTAGGTGGAGAGTTTCGCGCGAAGATCGAGCAGCTTGCGTCGGTCAAGTGGCTCGGGTGAGCTGAGAGTATGGAGCTGAGATCACGATGATTGAGATTGATCGGGAGAGTCGAGACAACGGATATCCTTACGGCAAGGAGAGAGCAATGGCGGAAGTAGCATGAACGTATCATGATTCTTTATTCTCTCATTGTCTAGCCCGTCGCTGTCATCTTCTTTTGGGCAGCATTTTCCCCTGCAGCTCACTGGCAAATGATTCATTCCGAACAGTAAGAGAGTATGTATCATTCGAAAGGCTGATGAATATGGCACCACTAGTGTAGTGGCGACTGTTCTACCACGGAGATAACAGAGGGCTACTAACTCTCAAAAAGAGATGAAACGAGCGGAAAAGAGGAGCTTTAGACTCCACGTCGAGACAAGAGACGATATTGAAGCGACAAGAGCCAACCGCTGTCTCACAAGGTCTCGCTCCAAACATCAAAGAATAGCAGCCTATGGACGGCCACGCAGCACAGCACTGGCATCATGCCTTGAGGGTTTTGCAGCTTGCAAACGGTCTACATCCATGTATTCTAAGTTCACGACAAAGAATCCTATCAATCGTCTTCCCACCCCAAGAGACAGCTACCTCATCGGCAAATCCCACCGTGAGAGCCAGCTCTTATCTCACAGCGATGGCACCTACGCGAGACCAGCACAGGCTCAAGACTGCGACTCTGCGAATGACAAGGCCCTCACGCGTCCACGCTGGAGCAGTAAACGGAAGGGATGACATAACTACAAGATGGATGTCTGGGACTAAAAGCATGACGAGCACCTACAGTAGGTAGACTAGCACGGGAAATGGGGATGCCGTTAGAAGGTACAGTGCAGTGCCGAGAACACAGCTTGAAAGGGCAGAAACGGTGCGCTCAACCTGCATGCGCAGTGGAAAAAGAAACGCTGTTTGGGTTCTGTCTCATGGCGGTGGTAATGCGAGTCTCGGAACGGTAAGGTAACGTGTGTGGAACGCAGGGGGCGGGGGGGGTTTTCATTCGTTTAATTACGTGAGGCGGAGGTGTACGAAGGGACGTATATCGGTACACAGGGAGAATAGTAGAGTAAGTAAGTGGGTAGAGGAGCAGAGTAGTTAGACTAGAGGACTTTTTCGCAGAGGCTCAAAGCCAGAGATGATCTTCCATTGGGGTCGGAGGAGAATTCGTCCGCGGGGGGGAGGGGGAGGGGGGGACGAGCGAGCAGCCATTTTCAGGATGGACCCCTGGAGTCATGCAAAGATACGGAGGACATACTTGTATATGTACATACATTATCCGACTGGGTTTGGGGTTTGGGGTTTGGGGGCCATAAGTTCGTTGGAGGGCAGATGGGTGAAATCAGCAGAAATGAGGCAGATGCACGCTGCAGGAGACAGTCTGCAGTGCGTGCGGTGGATGCAGCAGGGTGTTGGCAATTTACCGTGCGGACCTCTCGTACAGCCATCATCATCATCCATCATCACCACCACCCCCCGTCCGCCATCCCACGAGGCCGGGACGAAGGCCTGACCGGGATCGGGAAGGTACCGTTCAGCCATCAGCGCACTCGCAGCATAACACCCGCTTTGGGCGTAGGTCCAGCGTGGATCATCGTCGTCCCCCTTCCTCCCAGGAGTCAGGTCGGCGATCTCATCTCGGCCCCGACCAGCGCCAATGAGATCGTGCGAACGGTCGACACCGGCCGTTGATCCCGCCAATCTCGTTCACGGCGAGGACGCAGTCTAGTACGTACGACTAGCCTCGGACTACACCCACGACACGACTCCGTACCCAGTCTGAACATCTTGAGGCTCCAACTAGGAGTGACGGGACTGACTGACGGTCCTGGCGGTACGGCCTAGTTGCCCTTGATCGACTTTCCCGTGCAGCACGTCCACCATCATCTCCATCCATCCACGTCCACATTCACCAACCATCCACCATCCATCCACCATCCAACCATCCAACCATCCAACCATCCAACCATCCAACCATCCAACCATCCAACCATCCACCCTCCCGTCGCTATCCCACCCAGCCAATCCTCTAACCTCCACCATCTCCTCCTCATTCTGATCACCACGGAACACGCCGTCGACATCTCTTCAAAACACCTCCCATTCGCTCTTAGCGCTCCCCTAAAGCCCTAGACTCTTCCTCTGTCCAACCGTCCTCCTCTTCGGGTCAAGTGGAGAAACCTTGATTCGAATCCCAACGACCGCCGCAATCCTTATTCCTACTTCCTACTTCCTACTACTCTACCTTTGTGCTCCCCCTCCACCCCCCTCCCCCCCCCAGGATATTGTTTTCCCCTTCGATATCCACGCAGACTCGAGACATCCAGTCACGGCCGCCCCCTACCACCTTAATTCCCCCCCCGCCTGTCTCTGTCCAGGATCCTCGGCTTCTCTCGCTCGAGATAAAGGTTTCTCCTCTGCTCGTTAAAGCTCTGGGTTCATGCCACTTCCCTCTCGATCATCCGCTGCCAAAAACAACCTCTGCCTAACAAGCACCAAACTCCAATCCCAACTTCTCGTGATTCACCCGTGCTACGTTCTTTCTGACTGATCCATCACCCCTCCCGGCCCGATCCACCGACATATCGTCCTCAGCACCAGCAACTGCCGTCACGGCACATGATCAGCGCCTCCACAAGCCACGTGAAACTCGAGAAAATGTCATGATAGTTCAACCAGCCTTCTGTGTGAAGCCGCAAGTGCTCACTGCTGACCAGAATGGGCGGTCCTGGCCGTGAAGTGGATTCCTCTCAAGCCGGAAGTGCAGAGCAGAAGCCGGCCAATGATGAGGAGCCAGTACCCAGAAAGCCGGGATCCAAAGCCCAAGGAAGAAAGAGGACGAAGACGGGATGTCTGAGTAAGTTGCCCCCTCTGGACATGGACGATAGTCCCTATTGCTAAGTGGACTTGTCGATAGCTTGTCGAAGACGTCGCATCAAATGTGGGGAAGAGAGACCGACCTGCCAGAATTGCCACAAGTCCAAGCGCCAGTGCGAGGGCTACAACCAGCGCGTGGTGTTTAAAGATCCTCTCAACACCTACAGAGGACCGCCTTTATCGGCCTCGAACCAACTGTCCTTCTCAGCACCTCTCTCGAGTATCCGTCCGGGAGGTGACATCTCACAGCAAGCGTCCACGGCAAACCCACTTCCAATTGCTCCCAGGCCTGGCCCTCTCGGTCTTTCAATCGTGACTCCTGATTCAGCTGCTGAATCTTCCTTGCCCTCAGCTACGACGCCAGGCGTGGACCGAAGAGTCTATTCGTTCTCTGCTGCTTCAGAGTACCCCGCCCCCAGCCACAGTGCTGCACCCAAGGCTCAAAATTTAGAGATCAACTTTGACACGATCGACCGCTCACATGTCCCAGAGCCGAGAGGAAAGCGGAACTCACCCCAGCAGATGACCCACTATGATTTCAACGCTCTCCATCTCAAACAGGAGACAAGGGACCAGTTACCGATAACACCAGCAAGGACAAACCCTTTGGACTGGTCGGCTGGTCCAACCAGTGCGTCTCTGTCATCGTCTCAAGAATTGTTCTATGATTCTAACCGTCGATTCCCAGCTTCAGCATCATTCTTCCACTCCTACCCGACGACATCGACCTGGCAACAACCTACGCCGATTTCAGCATCTTCCGGGCCTTCTTTCCATGAAGTGAATTTCGACAACAAGGCACACCTTGCCCCAGTTGAACCATTCGAAGTTGCTCCTGAGCGCCGCCAAGAATATCATGACGACTATTTACGTTCGCACCGTGGATCCCACGAAACAGCTCACATGCCGCAACCCGTCCCATGGAGAACCGACGATGATGCCACTTTGGTTGGGCAACAATATCACGTGGAAGATGATGAAGAAGACCCCTATGATGTATCCGATGAGGAAATGGAAGAATACGAGTATGAGGATGGGGCGTGGCAAAGACAACTTCAAGAGAATCACCTCAGGAATAACGACCTCGGTATTGCCGTTGCCGTGCAGGCTAGGCAGGAAACATACGATATAGGAATTCGAACTATCACGTCTTTCATCGATCGTCCAAATATGTTGGCGACATATACGCCTTCGCCTCAGTCATCGCCCCTGAATGATAGCATGACTGCGAGGCTATTCTGTCATTTTATTCATGTGACTGGTCCTACTATATCAATGTTTGAACGGCACCCCGCTAATCCCTCGTTGATATTTCAAGGCCGACCCGTGCCCCAGTCCCAGCAGCACATTTGGACTTGTAAGTAGCTGTCAGCAAGACATAGGGTGATTCTCTAACGTATGGTAGACACCTTCCCGACCCTTGCATTCCAAAGTCAGGGTTTACTCCATGCCATGCTTGCACTTGCTAGTCTCCATATTGCCAAGCTTCAAAACGGGCCCATCACAGCATCCCTCAAGCATTACGCTATAGGCCTTCGAAGAGTAGCAAAGAGTCTCAGCTCTCCGTCTCGTCGAGGACAGCCTTCTACCTTGGCAGCTTGTATGCTCCTTGCCTTCTACGAGTGCTGTTCAGCAGATCATCAAAAGTGGAGCAACCACCTACTCGGAGCGAAGCAACTGGTTAGAGAGATTGACTTCGTAGGAATGACAAGACAGATCAAAAACTTGAAGTCGCAGCAGCGCCAGGAAGAGCACGAGAGGAAGTACCAGGCTGAGCAACAGGGAAGTAGAGGATACTATGAGGACCGAACTCGATTTCAAACAATTGTCGAGGATGTGGATGAGAATATCGTGGGCATGTTAATGGGAAAGAAGCTTCGATACGATCAATATGGACGGATCATGGACGACGATGCACCAAATAACGGGTCCGGCAGGCTTTACACGCAAACAGAGCTTGAGGTTTACGAGACTCAACGTGATCTTTTCTGGTGGTACTGCAAGCAGGATGTGTACCAGAGTATTCTTGGAGGAGGAAGGCTCTTGTATGTTTGGCTGGATTATCCTTCAGACACTCGCTGACAGTCTCGTAGCATGGAGTATGATCTGTGGAGTCACTGCCCCCCAAGAGCGCCACTCGGTCGCTTGAGCTCAACGTAAGGAAGTCGGCCACCACCTGTTCGTGATACTGACAGACTCTTAGATACGGCACCTTCGACCACCTGATACTTCTAATGGGTCGCTTGGCGGACTTCGCTTCCAAGGATCTAAAACGAAAGAGGCTGGCAATGAAAGCCGATGGTGGATACCGACCTCCTGGAAGTACGGGGCCGCCATCTCAGCAAAGCTCTTTCTCCACCCCACAGCAGCAACCCCCGACTCCTCAAATGCCGCCGTTCAGCGGCATGGTTCCCGTTGTGGCTCCACCCACGCTTCCAATGGGGTTCGAACAGCCGACGCGGGGTGAGTCCCCTCAAAGTGACGACAGCAACGGCATGGATCTCGACGCACGTCGCATCGAAGCCGAGGAAGAGTGGCAAGAGATCCGAAACGCGTTCAGCATCCTGGAAGACCATTTTGGCGAGGATTTTCAAGCTCTCGGTCCAGAATTTTCGTCGCCAATTCAGACACCATTCGGCACGGCGCTACAGTATCGAACGTACGGAATTGCTGGGATCTGGATGAACTTCTATATGGCGCTGATTGCATGCCACCGTGCTCACCCGTCTATGCCTCCCGCCGCCATGATGGCCGCTGGGATAGCAGCGCGACATACTGCTTCTTTTGCTAACGAGCTCGGACGTATCGCCGCTGGTATTGAGCCGGATTGTAGTACGATACAGCAAGTTGGCCCCGGAGTTGGCGCTGCGCTTATCGAGTCCTCTACGTGTCTTTTCGTTGCCGGCGTTCAAGTGAGTCTCTTCCCGACCACGGTGTTGAGAGGCTGTACTAATGACCTGTAGTATCAAAACGCAGCACAGCGACTTTGGACAGTCAACAGGCTTCGCGACATAGCTCGACTGACGGGATGGCAAACCGCGCTGGCGATCGCCACCGGCTGTGAGAGTTCTTGGGTGAAAATCGGTGAGCTCGGACGCGGACCTCCATATGCTCGAACGAGCGAGGAAAGAGTCATCCCTGACATCTGGAGTAGCGGACGGAGAATTGATCGAGCTATTGAGGCTAGTAAGGCCAATGAGGAAAGGAGGCTCGTGATCCAACGATCCGATCGAGCACACTACGCTCTCGGCCTCCTGGGCGTCGAGGAGGATTTTGAAGATCTGGACTTGGATAATGATGGGGCTTAGAGAGCTGGAGAGTGGGGACCATGTATCTGGATGAGCATTTGAGGCATGGCATGGTATGGCATAGCTTATACTTGTACATTTCCGACACGATAGCCATGAATCCACGACTGTAAATTTTCACCTCTAATGACTGACGAGGAGCCTCAACGCCGTTGGTCTGCCATGCATGCTTCGTATTTGGAGGACTAGAAAGACCATCGACGCTCAATTCGCTGGTAACCTCTCCACCACCGCCGCCATCTCCTCGTCCGTGTAGATTCTGAACCCCTTCTCCTTGGTGACGCTCGCCAGTTGGACGTTCTTCGAATCCAGCTTCTCCTCCATGACCTGCTTTAGAGTCTTCAGAACCAACGTCTCGGCCTCCTCGATAGTGAGAGACTGTGTCCTGTTAGCGAAACCCCTGAATATCTCCGTACTGGACGCCAACCTTATGGAACTCATTTTGCAGCTCAGCCTGTGCACCCTCCGAACCAGAACCAATAGCCTTCGCATCATACCGATAGAAAGTCCCACTAGGCTCCGCGTGATACAGCTGTGGCCCATCCTCATCAAAGCCCGCAATCAGCAGCGCCACGCCGAACGGTCTACTCATGATACTCTCCTCGCCATCGGCACCCTCGCCGAAGCGCAGCGCCAGATCGCAGATGGCCTGCGTGCAGCTCTCGACACGCAACGGCTCGTTGTAGTGGAAGGCATGATTCTGCGACTCCACGCGCGCGTGCTCGACCATGGACCGCGCGTCTGCTTGCAGGCCGGACATCGCACAGCCGATGTGGCGGTCGATCTCGACGATCTTCTCGACGGACGACGTCTCGAGGAGCGTGGAGGTCACGCGCTTCTCGACGCCGAGGACCACGCCGCCGCCGGTGGCGACGCCGATGGCGGTCGAGCCGAGCTTGATTGCTTCGAGGGAGTATTCGACTTGGAAGAGGCGGCCTTCGGGGGAGAAGGTGCTGGGGATGGGTTAGATTCTGGGGGTTGAGAGAGCTTGGGGAGCTGGAAGGAGGGGAGGTACGCACTTGATGCCTCGATCTGCGGTATTGTTAGCAATAGCTTTGAGGGTGGTGTTTGTAGCTCTGGTCACTTACCATACTCTGACCGAGCAATAAACATCTTGACGGATTGGGAGTTGTATGAGGATCGGTGGGAGAAGTTTGGAGGTAGACAAGCCTGACTTATTGAGCTTGACTTGATTGTCAGCTTGGTGGGAATTTTTAGAAGAGGGGATTGTACTTCTGAGGAGTATGAAGAATTGAGTGATATGGTTGATCGTTTACCAAACACAAGGCAGCTCACAGTACGAAGCTCCCAGGTTTACGCTAGAGCCAAAAAGGTTAGCAACCGACGCGAGCATGCACGCGCCCTGACTGCACTCCCCGCCCAAGTTCTTGTTTACTTACTCTAAATGTGACATCTTGCGCTGTTCCTCACTACAAAAAGCCCCTGATGTGACAAAAATGTCTTCTGCGTCGCATGCCAGAGTATCCTCACGTTCTGAGCGGAGGACTGCAACCGACAATGGCAGTAGTCGTGTAACCTCTGGGCAGTCAAGCAGGGCTGAGCGACAAGATCCCCGACGACCACCGTCACCACAAGCCTCTGCCGCAGGAACTGCACACAAAAGAGCAGCTTCAGGATCCCAAAGATCGAAAGGAGGTGTAGAAGAGCGGCGGACCGAGAGGGTTCAAGTTACCACCCGTGAGACAGTGACGAGGACAAGAAGTCCTGAGAGGAGACCTGGGCCCTCTGTGCAGTCACAAGAAAGAGGAAAGCCGAGTGAAGGAGGGAGGATATATCCTGCAGATCCGCGACCGAAATTGAAGCAGCCAGACACACCTCTAGGTACGGCCCTCATAGATCAGGCAATTGATACTTTCTAACTACTTGAAAGCACCATGGAACCCAGAAGTGTCCCTTGTCCCTCATACGACTGCACCTCTAGCAAGTCGAGTCTCGGTCCCCCCTGTGGCCTCACAAGCCCCCCAGTCACTGCAGCCCAAGCCTCTTCACGAATTAACACTGGAGGTTCAAGAAGCTGCCATTTTGGAGGACCTACTGTTCGTCTTCATGGGATACGAAGGTCAATATATTCGATTTAGAAAGGAGTACAATCCAACCATTGAGAAGGATCGTCTTACGGGCCCAGTTTTCAAGATTTTGCCTGGGTTGGATCCTAGTTTGCAGGACCTCACGACGACGATGTTGAAGATGGCAACCCATTATGGCGCTGTAGAGGCTTTCGTGGAAGTGCAGAGTAGGGAGGAGTTCGGAGCGGTCAACCATGCGCTCTGCGCAGCGATTCGGAAGTTGCTACAGGACTATTTGATTTTGATTGCACAGTTAGAGACGCAGTTTCTTACGAATCCCTCCTTTACCTTACACGTGTTGAATCTCCACACATTGCCGACCAGCCACATGATGTTCCAGTTGTACTCATTAGCCAATGAAATCCTGAGAAGAAACTCCCTTCTGGAAGAGGATTTGGACGACTCCGATGGCTTTGATGATATTGAAAACATCCTGGAGACTCTGCGAGAAGGTGGAGATCTAGGGCCAGGGAACATACCTGGAAAGAAGATCTGCAAAGGTGGCAGTGTTTTGGGCCTCATCACGAAACGGCTAGAGACGATGTCTGGAGACCCAGCTGCCCGATCTCTTTTGACTTCATTATTGAGGGATGCCAGCCGCCCATACATGATGATGTTGAATGAGTGGCTGCATCATGGAAGTATCAAAGATCCTCATTCCGAGTTCTTGGTCAGGGAGCAAAAAAGCATCAAGCGTGAAAGGCTTGAGCAAGATTACACAGATGAGTACTGGGAGAGACGATACACAATACGGGATCACGACGTCCCACCGCAGCTGGAGGGCGTCAAGGATAAAGTCTTGCTAGCAGGCAAATATCTGAATGTGGTCCGCGAGTGTGGGGGAGTCGATGTCAGCAAAGCTGTCAAAGATGTTCCTCGATCATTCGATGACAACCGATTCTTGGACAATGTCAACAGTGCTTATGCTCATGCAAATGAATCGCTACTGAAGTTGCTACTCACCACTCACGCTCTACCTGCAAGATTGCGGTCACTGAAGCATTACTTTTTCCTGGATCGGTCCGACTTCTTCTCATACTTCCTGGAACTTGGGACGTCAGAACTCCGAAAACCCGTGAAGAACGTCAATACTAGCAAGCTTCAGTCATTACTTGACCTCGTCTTACGGCAGCCTGGAAGTGTCGCCGCCCAAGATCCTTTCAAGGAGGACATCAAGGTTGAGATGAATGAGACCAGCTTGACCAATGCATTGACGAGGGTTGTTAACATCTCTGGTATAGAGCAAGGCGAAACTCTCCAAACGCCGGCTACTCAACCCGCCAACGAGAGCGACAAGGCAGCAGTGGGCTTCACGTCATTGCAATTGGACTACTCTGTTCCGTTCCCAGTATCCCTCGTGATTAGCCGAAAGACGATTTGGAGATATCAAGCCTTATTTCGATACCTCCTTTCATTACGCTACCTCGAGCAACAACTCGTATCGTGCTGGCAGACTCAGAACAGGGTTGTCAATTGGTCTCACAAGAGCTCGAATAGGGAGCTAGAATCGTGGAAGCGGCGGATTTTTACTCTACGGGCTCGAATGCTGGTCTTTGTTCAACAACTTCTTTACTTTTGCACAGCTGAAGTCATCGAGCCGAATTGGCAGAATCTCATGAAGAAACTCAACTCCAAGGAAGATGGTGCAGGACCGACTGTTCGGACAGTCGATGAGCTCATGCAAGACCACGTTGACTTCCTCGATACTTGTCTGAAAGAATGCATGCTCACAAACAGCAGACTACTCAGGGTAAGCTTCTACCTTCTTTCAGAATGTCAAATGTTGACAAATACTAGATTCACTCCAAACTGATGCAGACATGTACGATGTTTGCATCTTATACTTCCTGGCTCTCCCGGGAACTGGGGAGAAATGACCCTGATCTAGTTGGTGGTCAGAAACCAACCAGTATGAGCAGGCAACAATGGTCACGATATCAGTCAGAGCAGAAGAATGATTCGAGTCAATCTGCGGCGTTGAAAGCTGGCACTACTGACGAGACACGACGGGACAAAATGAATGAGATTATCGTGAAGCACGAGTTCCATTTCAGCAGACATCTACAGATTCTGTTGGATGCGCTTAATCACTACGCGGCGACGGAGACAGTGGTATTGCTGGGACTTTGTGCGAGATTGAGCACAGCGAATCAAGGGACGCAGTTCAGTGGTCTGAGGACTGATGAAGATGGCGCAGCTCAGGCTTGAGAGCAATGTGCCAGTGATCATTTTGCGCTTGTTTTGGGCATTCATGATATCCAGGCGCTTGGGAGACCCACTGGAGAGCAACGGCGTTGCAATACGGTCGTCGTGATATTTGTGAAATCGGCCATTAAAATGACTGTCTAAAGCTTAGAGGTATAAGATGATGACCTTGTCAGATTTACCATATCTTGAGTCTTCCCCCTGTCGCAGCTAACACGTGCACGGAGGGCAGTTTGTGGTGGGGTTTGATGGAGGGGTTCTGTTCCTGAATGCGATAACCCAGATGCCGCTGAACTGCCAGATATCATGATGCGGCTCCAGGCAACTTTAAATCCTTTGGAAATAGTAACACCCCAGACTATTAAATGGCTATTGCTCTAGACATCCCAATTCTTTGGTCTTGATGGCTCTTTATTGCGCTCATCGAATCGCATGACCTGAATCTACATTAACCCCTACAGACCGCCTTCCCGATTGGCTTCATGACATTCCTTCTGCGCCCCAATTCTTACAACCCTTTCCGCTGACCATCTTACATGCAGAAAGTGACCGCAGATCGTTGCGGCCTGGAGAGGATAGAAAACTGGGGAAGATAGTCATCCAGACGAAACTTTAAAGACGGAGGATTCCTGGTTTTCCATATTGAGAGGTAAGTTGAGTCAAGTACCTGCATGTCCTCGAGGTTAGTGCTACCGTGAGGGGACAGATACCCAGAACATTCTGTGCGAGAGCATTTCATGATACTTCTCTATTCATGCCTGCTTCGGTGCGGACAAATCTGGGGGCTTTTTATGAATCAGAACTATGCTAATTTTCCGCCTCCAACCAGCTCAACGAATCTTTGCTTTGCGCTTGAGTCTCGACATAAACCGCCAAAATGCACATCAGAGACATGCTAGCAGAGGCCGAAAGGTCAGGGAATCCAACCTTCTCGTTCGAATTCTTCCCCCCGAAGACGGCGCAAGGTGTGCAAAATCTCTACGATAGAATGGATCGCATGCATGGGCTCGGACCCAGCTTCATCGATATAACGTGGGGGGCTGGAGGACGCCTGGCACAACTTACCTGCGAGATGGTGGCTGTGGCTCAGGCCCAATATGGGTTGGAGACTTGCATGCATTTGACTTGCACAGATATGGGGAAGGAGAAAGTCAATGACGCCCTCAAGAATGCGTATAAAGCTGGCTGCACAAATATTCTAGCCCTTCGAGGAGACCCGCCCCGAGAGAAGGAGAAGTGGGTTGCCACCGAGGGAGGATTTCAGTATGCGAAGGATCTGGTGAAGCACATTCGTGATACTTATGGGGATCATTTCGACATTGGTGTTGCTGGATACCCGGAAGGGTGCGATGATCAGGACGATCCCGAACTTTTGTTGGACCATTTGAAGGAGAAAGTTGATGCTGGAGCTACATTCATCGTTACGCAGATGTTCTACGATGCAGATAACTTCGTTGACTGGGTTGGCAAGGTGAGAGCGAGAGGTGTCACCATTCCTATCGTTCCTGGGATCATGCCAATTAGCACCTATGCCAGCTTTCTCCGAAGGTGTAACCATATGGGATGCAAGATCCCTCCGCAATGGAGCGAGGCGCTCGAAGTGGTGAAGAACGATGATGCAGCAGTGCGAGAGATCGGAAAAGGGCTGGTAGCCGAGTTGTGCCGGAAAATCCTCAAAGCCGGAATCCACCATTTACATTTCTATACCATGAATCTGGCACAAGCTACTCGCATGCTTCTCGACGAGCTAAGCTTGGCGCCATCTATAGACCGTCCGTTGAAGCAAGCTCTACCGTGGAGACAATCTCTTGTACTAGGGAGAAGAGATGAGGACGTACGTCCAATTTTCTGGAAGAATAGGAACAAGTCATACGTTACAAGAACCCAGGAGTGGGATGAATTTCCCAACGGCAGATGGGGTGACTCGAGATCTCCTGCTTTCGGCGAGCTGGATGCATATGGAATTGGCTTGAAAGGAACGAACGAGCAGAATATCAAGCTTTGGGGACAACCTCAATCTATTCAGGATGTCGCCAACATCTTCGTCAGGTACCTGGAAAATGACGTCGAAAGTCTTCCGTGGAGTGAAGCGCCAATCACGAACGAAGCCGATATCATCAAGTCAGATCTGATCAGCCTCAACCAGCGCGGTTTTCTAACTGTCAACTCGCAACCATCGGTTGATGGTGTGAAATCTTCGGATCCAGTCTACGGATGGGGCCCAACCAATGGATATGTCTACCAAAAGGCTTACCTTGAACTTCTGGTATCACCAGACTTAATCGAGAAGCTGACATTCCGGATCGAGAAAGACCCAGACTTGACCTACTACTCAGTCAACAAGGCCGGAGCCTTGAAGACCAATGCGCCAGGAGATGGCCCGAATGCTGTCACTTGGGGTGTCTTCCCTGGGAAGGAAATCGTTCAACCCACTATTGTCGAAACAATCAGTTTCTTGGCGTGGAAGGACGAAGCATTCCGACTGGGTCTGGATTGGGCACATTGCCATTCCGCTCTGAGCCCGAGTCGTCAATTGATTGATAATATGATGGAGACGTGGTATCTGGTCAATATTGGTAAGTTACCTATGCAGCATAAATTCCTTAGGTAATGCTAACATCTTGTAGTCCATAACGATTTCCATCAGACTCACGGACTGTTCCGATTGTTTGACGGCCTGGAAGTTGAAAATCTCTCAAAACCATACGAAGTCCACACCAATGGAACATCCACACCTAACGGCGTGAACGGCCTCCCGAAGGCTAACGACGTCGAAAACATTCCTCTTACAAACGGCTCTCATTAGAGCCAATTTACACTAAATCTCAACGATTTACGATTCAACACATCAATGCAGGCACATTCGGATTCTGTGACGGGCATGACTTGCATTTGCATATAGCGTGGTGTTCTGGGCTGCCGGAACTTCAACAAGTTTGGCGTTTAAAGAAAAGATCTCAACGATCGTCTTATGGGTGAAAAGCAATGGATTTGCATGACTTTGGTATCGGAAAGCAACAGAACTTCAACAGTTGCGAGTCATTAGACAAAGGATGATTTTGAATAAAATTAAAGGGTCCACGGATGAAATACTCCATGGTCAATCTTTGATATCTGTATGATGCATTCGTGACCTCAAAACAAATCATTTAGAGACCCGCCAAACAAGCCTCTCTCCACTCGGTTCTTTATTCCTCAATGCATTCATCGCCGTCTGTGCTCTCTCAAGCAACGTCTTCCCCTCAACAATCTTGATTCTATTCGGCTTCACCACACCCTCGGCCAGCAGAGTTGGCATAATGACGCTCTGCAAATTCTCCTTCAAGAACTCATTCTATCCTATCCATTAGCCTCTCAGCCCGCCTCTCATCAACCTATCAACTCACATCAAGATAAAAATGCGTCCTCACGCCCCTAGCGTCCACACCCGCCTCCCAATACGCCTCCTTCTCCACATCCATTGAATAAATTGGCATCTCCTCCTCGCTCGAGTCCCTCACAATAACCGGCAACAGCACGGCCACTATCGCCCCCTTCCTCGCGAGTTTCGAAATCGGTTCCAGACTCCCGGTTTTCGATGCAATGCAATCGAGCACAAGCGATACGTTGCCTCCTGCTTCCACTATCTTACTCACGACATCCGGATCTCTGTAATCAAACACGGCTTTCGCACCGTAGGACATGAGGAGCGAATGGTGAGCCTTCGAGGCTGTTGCGAAAAGGTTCTTATACCCCCAGTGGCGCAGGATTTGAAGGGCGTACTGGCCGACGGATGAGGAGCCGCCCCAGATCAAAATCGAGTCTTCTGGGCGGGAAGGGGGGCTTTGGGGGACGGGCCATGGTAGTGGCAAGCCCAAGTCAGCCGTCACGGCACGGAAGACTGTGACGAAATTATTTCCCAGCGCAACTGCTTGCTGGGGCGTGGAGTTTGAGGGGATCTTCTGTCGTTAGATAAACCTGGTTTCAAATGGAGAATAGGGTGTATGCACGAGACCGAGGAGATATTCGTTGGTCGTAATGAATTCCTGATGGGATTTCTCTCTGGAGGTCCGCCAGGTGAAGCCGAATACCTTGTCTCCTACTTTCAGCCTCTTCACGCCGGGGCCGATCTCGACTACTGTGCCGGCGGTTCCATCACCTAAAATGTGTGGGTGTGAGACCAGGAGGCCGCCGTCGTTTTGGTGGAGGTCGAGTGGTGTTGATGCTGAATGTGATGGGTCAATGTTGTTCAATGCAATGGGGATTTCTCAAGAGACAACTCTGTGGACTGATGGAGTGACTTTGAAAACCAACACTGGCCACTGCTAAAATATCTTACCGGTCCATTCCACACGCACTCTGACTTCGCCCTCAGATGGCGAGACTGTGGGGACTTGTCGTGTCTCGAGCGGCCCGTGGATAGTTCCAATCACTACTGCAGTGTGAGTGGCCATTTTGAGTTTAATTGTTGACCGTTCTATCTGGAGATGAGTGATAGTGTATGAACGGAAGATTACTGATACTCGAAGAGATATGTATAAATAGTCGGGCCATTGGAATGATACTCTTCACGTGTTTCCTACCTGATTCAGGTAACGTGAAATTTTATGGTATTAGTAATTCCACCCCTGACTTCATTGGATTCAAGCTTTGGGGACTGCTTCAAAATTGCCTTATTTGGAATATGAATTGGACAAGTGTACAAATTTTTATACAGTCGGACAAAAATCATCCCGAGTATATGACTACATACAAGATCGCTTGACTTACAAATAAATCATGGTGCCATTATCAACATCGTCAATATCCATATCTGGCAATACGTTCTTCTGCTGTCTTCCGAACTTTCGAATCCATGGCCTTCAATGCCTCCCGTGCAGCTTGTAGATCTTGTTCCATATGTGGAATATACTCGGTGTTCCGTTTTATCTCGTCAACCAGCTCTTGTCGATATTGTGCCCGATCTGGGGAGTTCCAGTCAGTATGTTCTTAGGGATAAAGAAACTCGGCTTTGAGTGCCAAATATTAAAACAGTGTCTTTTATGAGTGAAAACTTTGTGGAGCAGATGCGATGAAGCTCGGCATCGTTCTGTTCTACTTCAAGGAAGTAACATACCAGGTTTGTCATTCGGAATTTCTCTCCCTGCATCGAGGTCGATAATAATCTTTTTATCGTATTCTATTCTTTCCAGGGCATATTTCAGCGAAGCTTGGCGGTCGGTTATCACTCTCAAAGGCTCTTCGGCGTCATAGCGAGCCTGCTCGTCCTCTGCCCTGCGGAAATGCCAAAGTCAGTGAACGCTTGGACTAGATGGGAGCGAAGTAATATTGATTGGATTCAAGCTCTAGAGTTACCATGGATATGAACGCGGTTGAAATAGGACTTACCATTGTAGGCGAGCAATTTGAAACGCTGTGCGATTGAACGTCGTCGGCCAGCCATTTTCGCGGTAGAGTCTAACATAATTATCCCCTTCGTAGCTGTCGTTGTATATTCCTCCTGGCATCCACTCTAAATCTTTGAATTTCTGCATATAATCCCGAAGAGCTAGATTTGCGGGGCGATAGGGATAATTGTCAAGCGAATTGTAGTTGCTGTAGTCTCCCTTGGCCTGAACATTCGCGAGGGCAGGATCTGCATTGCCCGTCTCCTGATCAATAGTCCAGAGCTTGAGGTTCTTGGCGTTCAGAATCATGACAGTCCCATGGTTCCCTAGCACGTTCAGACAGATGTAATCTGGCTTCATATACCGCCCGCCATCTTCATCAAAGCCTTTCACATCATCGCCCTGCCATTCCAATGCGTACAGTGGGTCCTCGTTCTCCAGGGTTTCGTCAACTCTATAGTCAATGAAGGTGCCATGGAGCATGAACTCGGCATCTCCTGGTCCATCTAACCAAAACTCGTGCTCATCATTCAGGTACGGCAGCTGTTCCAAGATCTCAATTGCTTTGAGCGAGTATCCTAGCTTCGCTGCATATGTCCGGTTGATAGAGGGATTGATATGCGGCGCCTGATCAATTTTTTCCAGCTCATAATATCCCATCTCAGCCAATAGCTGGTAGAATTCCGTCATCAACCCGGCAACTTCCTCCACACTCCCTGGATTCCTCAAGTCCTCGTATGTCTCGATCATTGAAGTATATGTTGTCCCAATCGTGCTCGTAATCTTCTCGTTAAGGACTGTGCTGCAGAAAAGTCAGTATGTATTCTTCGAGCAGTACTCAATAGTCTCAAGGATAGCAGGTTCCGGGTCCTCGATACAAATCGTTCAGAAAATATGAGCGTACGAGGCGCGTTTCCTGAAGATTATTCTTGATCGACTACTCTCAATATTCTAAGAGAAGAATAAGGACTTGGATGGTACGCACGCTTGGCCTTGGAGGAATGAAATGGCGTAGAACGCAGCTATGGAGACGAGCACAGCATAGATAAAGAGGAACGTCAGGACACGGACAGCCGGCCACCCCTTCAGTTGGATTTTCTCTGGCATCTCGACATGCTTCCAATTGTCGTCGTCATCTATTTCTGCGCCCAAATTGAAGCTCCCAAGGAATGAAATTTCGGGGTGCCACTGACGGTAGAGGAATCGTCGCCGCCGTCGCTCTTGAAAGGCTTCGAGTCTCTTATTCCAGGCATCCCAAAGGTCATAAATTCTCTCCATTGAAACGAGTGTTATGGAGAGAAAGGATTTCAGAAAATGGCGAGATGGGTGGAGGTGTGATCTTGCGACATAGCGCTCTTACAGATTCCAGGGTCTCGCTCGACCTTGGGCTCGGATCTAAAAATACATTCGCTAAAGACGCTGACTTTCGCCTGGCCTGGTCGAAGGCAGTTATCCCTTCTTATAACGAACACCAAAAAGCCGCAAGAACCGTTCGTTATGTACCCAGAGATTCGTTATAACAAGAGGAAACCTTGGTGTGTATAGTACTCTGTCTGTCTTTGAAATAATTTCGTTATAACCAGAGATCACTGTACAGTATTAGTAAACTGAGCTGAGCTTCAACTCAGGCAGTGTATCACGCCCAGAGACATTGACAGGCAGATCGGGGCATCAATGATTGTTTGAAAGTCATTGGATGTTTTGATATCTCGTCTTTTAAATATTCGGTTAAAACACATCGAAAGGATTCAGCTGAAAGGAAACCCGCTACCAGTGACATGCAATCAAGTCAAAAATGCCTCTATCAGTTCGTTCGTCTCGTCGGGTTTCTCCAACATGATCCAGTGTCCGCAGTCTAATTTCTCACAAACCAAGTTTGGCACAAATGGTTTCATTTGGTTGGGGAAATCCGCCACTGCTGTAATAAAGTTACTTGAGGAGATCAGCAGAGTGGGTTGTTGCAAGGTGTAATTTTCTTTTGGAATTTCTGTTCATGGGTCAGGACTTGTACTGCAAAAGGGTTGAACATGTCCACCAACCTGATTCATCTTCTTTATTCAAATCGGTGAGTGCAGCTTTGTACCAGTTTATTGGTGCTGAGAAGCCGCCTTTCTGAGGTGAAAATAAGTCTCGGAAGTGTGTTTTATCCTATGAGACAATTAGTTGAAGGCTTATGAGAATTCGGGCTGATCAGTTTACTTGAGATGAAACATGTGCGGGTGCTGGCGCAACCTTCCCATCAGTCAACCACGCACGGAATCCACCTACAGCCCCCATATATTTCTTGCCCAACTCTGCATCTGTTGAGGAGAATAACGATTCGACCGATTCGAGCTATTCGCCTAATTAGTAAACTTTCCTTAGAGTTAACGAAGTACTTACATTTGAATCGAGGAGCTTGGCAGCATCGTCGTCTTCGAAAAAGAGGAAATATCCGAAGACAGAATAACCCAGATTTTGGAGAACGCTGCTGTTGATATGGTTCACAGTTTCCCTGGTAAGTGCGTGTCCAGGAACTCCATATCCGATGTCAAGGAAGACAAACTTCGAGAACAGCGAAGAATGAAAGTTCGCCAGGCGTGAGAGTAAGAAGCAGCCCCTATCAGATGACCATCAATAACCGTCAAAGCTAAAGTTGGGATCAAATATACCAGTCATGTCCAACCCCTATCACTTGCTCAATCTTCTCATGTTTAAGAATCTCTGCAATGTCATTGGCCATAGCCTTGCCTTTGTAGGCTTGCAGATCCACAGGCTTCGAGGTGCCTCCGTATCCAAGGCAGTCTGGAACCACAATTCCATAGCCCTTCTTTGAGAAATATGGAATCTGGAGACGCCAATCAAGAGAGGATGACGGAAAGCCGTGGAGGAAAAGTACGTAGGCTGTACCCTTAGATGGTGGAATATGAATGTAGTTGTACGTGAAATCTCGAGACGTGACAAACTGAAATGAGGGGAACGAAGCCATGATGACTGCTACCGTGAGTTGAAAGATGACACTATGAAATATGTAGTCTGGGACGTGACTTGATTCTTTGCGAAATCACAAGAGTATCACGTCTATTTGAATGGAAACATAGATATTGAGGTGGGAGCCGGAGGGACGAATAATTGTGGGTCATTCTGTAACAAGATCTCGGAATTCTGGCACGGAAAAAGCGGCAGCACTGTAGCACTCCTCAGTACCATCATACAGTACTGGTTAAGTGTTCGCAAAATAACATGGGGAACCCCTTGTCGCTGCTGATTTAAACTTTCCTTTGTTTATCTACAAGTTCTTGTATAGTACTACCCAACTTAGTACAAGTGAGCCTGTGTATGCTATGCGAATACTTCACCGTTGTACCTTCGTTGGAGTGCAATCAGGTTGCACAGTTTCCAAGAAGATTTTGCCGCTGACTTCGCTCTGAGCGACAGACATGCGTATCATCGGGTGGATAATGTTGTACCGTAGTCCGAGACTGGACGCTGGAGCGCACTCCGGACTTTCTCTTATCCCGGTCTTTTCTCTGACCAGGAGGTATGGATTCAATTGTAACCTCATGAGATCCCGGATTCCCCAAAGTTTTGAACGATTAGATATGGATTGGATCTCAAATCTTCACGATCTTCTCAACAATTAAGAGCTGAATCTCGCTCTCGCAGTAGATATCAATGGATATTAATACCCCCAATTACTCAAATGGTCTGAAAGTAAGGGAACATCTTGGAAGCGAGATACAGGTTTCCTCAATTATCTGTCTTTTAAACCCCACTGGCATGCCTCGACCCTCTTCCAACTCCTCGGCCAGAAATTGTGATCAACCAATTCGCCCCCTTTCTCCACGCTCACCACCATGTTATCTTCGTAAACATCCACTATGAGCCAAGAAGAGGTTGCTTCTACAACTACGTTACTATTACTACCTCGAAATTGTCAGATATCACACACAGCCAATGATAATCAGAAACTTTGACATGGCCCCACGAGTTATCGTGCGTATATTGGCAACTAATTGCCAATAACTACCCCTAGGGAGGATGGAACACATTGTATTGTGTATCGAGAATCGCTGAGAGTAGCTATAGAAGGGGTAATGAACTCCGGGGGATTAGTCAATGTAAGAAAGAACCAGCCAGCGATATATTCATCAAGTTTACTGCTAGAGTTTTCGCTCACTTCTAGTTATGAGAGTGACACCCTGATCTGTCAGATTTACTCCTAAAAACCGCCTCCAGAACCGCATCTCGCAATAAGCCAAGATTCAGAGGGGTAGAGAGATAAGAACAAAAGTGCGACAGGCCATCAAGTCAACTTCGAGACTGAGGGGATTGTCTACGAAGCAATAATGAGATTTCAAGATTTACTTTCCTTCAAATCAAGTATAAATTCGAGAGGAAGGAGATTAGAACGATACTATCATGTGGACTCTAATATCTTTTATTTCCCAGTCACGACTCTGCGCAACATACATTCGTACACTAACTATTGTGGCAGGATAGTTAAGTTGAAGAGTGACTTGGGTAGTACTGTGGTCCATCTGCAGTTAGCATGTCTCTTCTTTTGTTTACCCCGCGAATGAGCAAGGGCCAACCCCTGAGATGCGGTAGAAAATCGACACTAATTGACCGCGCCGTTCGTCCAGCTTTGCCAGTGCAGAATGGCTGGTCTCATTTGCCCCAGATGTTTGGAAACCGGGGTTGAAAGTCCCAATATTATTCCACTAGTCATGCGAGTCTTGCTAGAGCACCCTCATAAGCGTCAACACGAGCAGATGACTTATCCGCATGTTATAAGTAAAAGTACCCGGATCAGAATATTTAACTGAGCACAAATAAGCCTTGGAATCAAGGACATCTAAGGAAAGATATCATAATTCCCTTGCTGATGCACGTTGGCAAGCAATATTGTGATTGTTTTTCTCGTGATCATACTTCGAGCACTCACTACACTGATATCATTCCATCACTTGTCACCTATCGTACTGCTCCCCCCCGCACTGCTCTCGCTCAGTACCTGCGTTGCTAACACGGTGCCTTCAGCATTCATGTAGATAGCACTGACGGCGCTGATTCCGTTGAACGGCGTGTAGACATATTCAACCTCTCGTTCAACCATTCCGTTCTTGATGACCGTCTGATTATATCCATTGAAAGTCACTGTACATAACAAGGATTAGGACTGTTCTGTAAAAAGCTCGAAATGATCGCATTTGGAAATGACTCCAGTTGAAACACCTGAATGATAATCAAGGATTTGGAGAGTACGTACTGTCGCGCAAGTAAGAGCCAACAACCTGCTGCCTCAGAATATTGGCGTCATTATCGAGGAACTGATCCACAATATCCCCATTCTGCGCAAGAATGCGGTTCGTATGTGTGTTGCCGCTGTAATCATTTACTGAGTAGAGGATGTTGTTTATCAGCTCATATGAGCGTCGTGAGACTGTGCTTGCACTGGATCCAGTCAAGCCTCCGACCGTGGTGTTGACAAGTTCGCCCACATCTTGACCCAAAGTAGCGATGATGGGGTTGAGGTCGATCGAGCTCAGCGTGTCGTTGATCATCATGAGGACATTCTCGAGCCTGGCTTCGAGCAGAACTTTTGCACTGACGTTCTGAATGAGCAGTGATACGCGGTCGATGGAGAGATCAACACCCGCGTTGAACTATAAAACCAACGTCAGCTCCATCGAGTATAAAAAGGAAGGCATTGAGAAGCAGGATATGATATGTCTGGAGGCGGAATCCAGACCTGTTGGAAGCCATCAAAAGAATCGGTCTCTATCTAGGTCTGGAAGACTTCTCCTGGCGCTGTCCCGATCCGCTCACTTGTCAAGTATGGTAGACATACAGATAATAACTGCAGGACCTGCACGTCCAGATTAATCTTTGCAGTAAGATTTTGAACAGTAATGTCAATCTCTCCAACGGAAACAGTTGCGTTTAGAAACACATCGGGCTCGGGGACCGTCGTGGAAACGTTGGCAGTGGTCGATGCTGTATCGTAGACTACTGAGTCCTGATCACCTTCGAGCTCAAGAGAGTATCCAGTGTACCCTGAGTTGCTAGAGCTTTGGGCCGTAACGATATTTGCGACAAACGGACACAAGAAGAGGGAAACGAAGATTCTCAATAATAATAGTTCCATGGCGACGAATGTCCAAGTCAGCGAGGCTGATCGGGACGAGGCAAGTGATGAGATGTTACTATCTCTCTCATTTTGGGGGGCAGTGTGGGCAGCCGGATGATGTAGTAGGGAAAGGAGACTTTCTTTCGTATCGCCGTAATAGCAAGCATTATTCAGGAGAATCTCGCTTCGAGGTGGCAGACGGCCAAAACCATCATCCAAAACTTGGTAACGCGGCCGGCATTCAGGATTAAAGTTGGCACCAATTGAGGGGGAAACGGCTGGCGAACATGTACGTGCCCCGTTCTCTATCCAATCGTGGCATTAATGTCGGAAAATTCCCCAGACACCTTGCTGTGGTGGACGTAAAACAGGGACAAATTCTTGATCTTTCCCCAATGTAGCTGTTTCACGCTACCCCTAACAGGGGACGAGCCAGGCGAATTCATGCACGTCCGGCACAGCGAACTCTTTGACCCTCTCATAGTATGGGATATATGCGCAATAATAAGATTGCCATGTTGTATCTCGCGCTCTGAAAACCGGATTTTCATCACCAATTCCATGCGAGAGGGAGAATTCTACATGGATAAATCTACAAGCGCTGGAAATGAACATGACGGCTGAGAGGCCGGGCACTTCTTCTCCTGAAATATTGGTCTAGGCTTTCATGGGCATAAACAGAGAATCTGCCATCATCCGTAGATACTTCTGCGAGGAAGAAGCTTCGCCGTGAGAAGTAACCGTGGAAATCGTTACTCATTCAACCGTTCACCTGGTTTCCTTCCCTTCATTCAAGCCAAAGATGTTTTCTCGTTCGACGTTGCGAATGCTCGTCGCCTCCTTTGGGTTCATCTCGTTCATTGCTAATGGATCCTGTGCCACGACCTCTCCGAGAAGTTCTTCCCACACATCTTCACTGACTTCGACTCCTGTCGTTCCGTCAACGTCTGCGCCATCCATAACTTCCTCGGTAGCTGCGACCACCAGCTCTTCCGCCTTGTCTGCGTCTACTTCAACACCTCCCGATGTCCTACTGAACGTCCCGAATTTGTCTGTAGGCCGCATTGAACTTGACGTAGACAATCTACAAGCCGATATCAACTTGAATGCTCAGGTCGCGAGTCTGGTAACCTTGAACGCAGGAGTTCAAGTCTCTGTTCAGAAGATAAACTTGACCATCACTGATGTGGAAGCCCAACTTGAGTAAGAGCCTTTTCTTTAAAGTTCTACTTCTTGAGAGCAAAAAGTCTGTGGCTTGCAGAAAAGCACCCTGCCCGCTTCATCTGACTTGGCGCATCATTCTGAGTGCCGCAAAAGCTAACGTAGAAAATCGTAGGCTGATTGTAAGACTTGGGCACCTGGTCGACATCGTCAACCGAGTCTTCCAATCCCTCGACCTGAACCCACTTCTCATCGACACGCTGAACAACGTAACGAGCATCTTAGAGCCGATCGTGGGAGAAGTAGCCGGATTGCTGGGCTCGATCACACAGGGTGGAAATGTGCTGTCGTTCTTGGTCGATAACCTGGGCAACATTGTGCAGCAAGTGGTTGGCACGGCAGGGAATACCGTCAGCACTATTGTGGGCAATTATCTGACCAATATGACGGACACGGGTGTGGTCCAGAGCCTTGGAAGTGGCCTGACGCAGAAGACGTACTCATATTCGCCGCTTAATGCGTTGGTGGACATTGTGTTCAATACAGCGGGACAGGTGGTGCAGGCCGAAGTCGTCAAGCAGACGGGAACTTCGAGTAGCAGCAGTATCGTCAGCACGGCTGCACCGACAGCGACTTCAACGGCATCATCATAGTCGCTGGAAGGTATTTGAGACTTTTTTTTTTTTTTTGGCGATTCTTCGAGGCTGTAGGATCTAGTCTTCGAATACATGCTGTAAAATAAATTCTCAGGCTTGCCAAACAATAGTTATCGGCATTGTAGTGAATCAAGGAGAGGAGAGGAGAGAGGTCACTTGACAAAATCATAGCCCGACGTGGCTGCTTCTTGTCATGTGGCTGGCTGCAGCAGCTTCAACACCGACAGAGCAGCTTCTGAAAGAAGCATAGACGTAGGAAGCCCAGATTTTGATATACAAGTTGGTATATCCAGATCTCGAATCATCCTGAGGATAGTGGCATAAAGCGAAAGACAGCATCTCCCCTGATTTTGCCCCGTCAGTCTCAAGATCAATGACCTATGAAGAGCCAAATCGCGCTGCATATCCCAAAAGCGACAATCAACCTGCAACAGCCATTTCGGTTTTCTGTCGTTTTATATTTGTCACTGACGTCCCCAAAACAAAGCCTACATGTCAGATTCCATCCTGCAGAACCTCTGCAGACCGCTATCCCAGCCTCGTATTGTGTGAGGACCAACATTGATTCGAGGGTATGCGGAAGTGGTCACCAGTGAGCAGACACGCCAGCGTCCCAGAAGCGCTCGATCTTACTTGTGTCTACTTACGCGCAGAAGCTTCACATTAGCTGGTGAAATACCAAGGTATTAATGTGCTCTTTTCGCGGATGGCTTGCATGGTGTGGAGGGTTGACAAATTATTGTCGTACGAGACGGCGGACGAAGTGGGAGCCGACGATATGTCATCCAACTTAGATGCCGTTTCCGATCTCAAGCCACGTCTGTTGCTCATTGCATGGAATCATTCTGATTTTCGTCGAGTTGAAATCGTAAGTCTTGGAATCTTTCAGGGCAGGCAGCAGTACTGGTTGGCTGAGCAACAAAAGCTTCCAGCATGAAGACTCCAGATTTAGGCTTGCTTATGTGCCTGGGAAGAGGCTCAAGTTATGATGATATTGGGATAGTGAGTAGATATTGGCTCATCCGGATAGTGATTCGATTCATTTTCTCAATATGTTTTACGTTTTCATTTTTGGCTCTTTTGATTCAGCCCTGAAGCATCCTAATATTTCTGGATGATGTTCACAACTTGGGCTTTGAGCCTGTTGTTGATGACCACCCTCACGATACCTGGTATACACAGACTAAGCTTCCTGTGTCTTAAAGCGCAACTCTGTCGGTCATGAAGCCGCTTGCGAAGCAGCCTACATGGCAGCTCCTACCTGTACATCGGACCATTACCAACTGCCTCGATTGCCCAGCGAATGGAACGTGCGATATCTATGCAAACTCTTAGGTTGTAAAGCCTCGCAGGTCCATTGCGCAATATTTGCTTGCAAATTTAGACAGTTCGTTGGGGATACTTGTATTAGCAGAGCTTCAAGGTAAAATAAAACCTCGTGGTTCGCAGCCATCAAGGCATCACATGTAATATTGAAATAGACACCATTGAATCCAAAAATTGAGTGCCTCATATGATTGGTAAATCCATGTGTATTCTACTGTGGCTTTTAAACCCCTGTTAAAATCCCATAGACCTTTTAGTTAGCTCACAAACAGAGTGGTCGATTGAGGTCCATTTGCAGTCCCACCGACAGCTGAGGAACTGCAGGGGAGCGCGGAATTAATTAGTGATGCTTCTTTAGGGTGATGCCAGAAGGAAGAAATATGATTCAAGAGGAAGGGGATGTTTCTCAGACGGAAGAAAATGTCTTATATCTTCTGAAACAAGTTGGAAGAGGGAGAAAATCTCGGAAAACACCTACCTTGAGTGTAGTTGGATTGCCTCAAGCAATAACGAGTATCCTGGAGTGTCTTGAACTCAGTTGTTAGTACCCAAACCTTGAAGCAAGGTAAGGTCCTCGGAGTACTCACCTGAAGATAATTAGCACCCTGCCCTCGCTTCATTGTCTCCAAGAAAGCCCAACTCTAGAAAACATGAAGTCAGTAATTGCTGCGTACAGAATTTTCGAGACAGGGCTCTTTCGAAACATGATTCCTGAGCCACTGCTCCCAACCGAGACACTGCTGCCTAAGAAGTTTTCTTATTCTCATTAACTTACCATAGCACCCTCACTCATGCCATTGATATTAGCATCCGCACTCGTCTGATCATCTCTGCATCCGGAGAACATGGTCACCATCTTATGTTCTTGCTCATACATGGCATTATCTTCATCAGCTCCGAGTCCAGGTCCCTGCTGCTCACCCATATGCTTAAAAGAGCGAAAGAAACTCGTCGCACCAGCATAAAGATCCTGCGCTTCGGCCAAATTGAAACTGGAGCCTCCCATGAATAAGTGGCTGGCTTCGCCCATGAGGTGTATACCCTCGCGTATATTGTCGATCATGTTCACATTGCCATCGTCGTCAGACTTGTAGACATACGGAAGCTCAAGAGCTGATCCGGAGTGGCAACAGTCTAAGATGACGAAAAGAGTGGAATTGGGCGGCATCCGGGTTACGAGATGCTGGTGCAGGGTATCGGAATCGATCTGACCGGCTGTCCGGAAGTCTACGGGGCATATCGTATCAAGGATACCAGAAGGATGATTTCCAGTGGGGTCACGTACTTGACCTCCGTGGCCAGAATAGTGAAAGAAGTTGCAAGTTCCAGGCTCGGAGACAAGCCAGTCGATTGCGGCCTATCGTCAGGTGTTAGCGCAGATCATGTGAAAGCAAAGACGAATGAGATTATACGAGCATATTATGACCTGTGGGGTAGTACATCCCACCCAAATCATCCCTCAGGATCACTTGATCTCGTGGATCGTCGGAATAGCCGCGGTAGCTGAGGAATTCAGCGACATTCTCGACATCTTGGTGACAACCATTCCTAGCGTGAGTTAGTAAATAATTTGAATAGAATATCAGACCTAGATGAGAGGGTAGAGAGCCTAAGGTGCACTGCGCGATTTGCTTGTCGATGAACGCTCCTAGAGTAGTCCATCCAAGGCTCTCAGCTCCCAGATAGGGGGGAAATACAGTAGAGAATCATACATACAGTTCATTCTCGGAACCAGTGTAGTTGATGCCAATCAGCAGTGACTTCTTGCGTACCGACATGATGGTTGAAAGAGGGATTTCTTTTGCACCGGTTCTGGTGAGGCTGTACTTGTTATTGCGGACTCAGACTTGGTGGTTGCCAAGGTGAGTGAAGTTGAGAGGTGGGACCGTCGGCGTCGTTGCTGATCGACGCTAAATGCGGCAAGGGCTCTGGATCTCCTTGGCAGGGGTGAGGATGTGAAGTTGCTGGGAAAAGTTCCCGTGACCGACGGTTGAGAGGATGTTTTCAATTTGTAGAGACTGTTGCCGATGTGATTTTTTAATCAATGTTTGGGATCTGGTGAATCATGGAGGATGAGACAGGAGTTTTGAGTTGCCCGAATTTGTAGACAGTCATACACAATCGGGCTCTCTGTCTAGTCTCGCCACCTCTTCTCCTATCTTGCTACTGATGTTTCTCTAGGAAGAAGTGTGCCCAGCTTAGAGATCCTGAACAGAAGCAGAATGCCACCTTTGACAGCCTTTGGACCGCGCACGCTGGGTGGAGTCTGACCTGGACAGCCTTTGGGAACGCTACCACGGCGATCGGGCTTCCGCTTCATCTGACTTACAGACACCACAGCTGACAAACACGCAATTCTAGTTCAATCTTCCACACTTCCTACCATCCTCCCTGAATCTAATACCACCTTTTTCTGCCACCTCATTCCTATGTTGTAGATGCTTATGCTACTCACATGGTCCATGTTATGGACATCCTACTATCTGGAAGGTGGGATCCTAAATCTATGCTAGATGATCTGGATCATTGGATGACTTCCCATCATTCGTTGAATGTGTGTTTCATTCAGTGTCAGCAGTTGAAGTCGTGAGCCAGGTCTTAAATTTTGAACTCGGTCTTCGAACTAAGCTTCATCCCCTATTCATTCAGATATATTTACTGCATGGGAGCTTTGTACTGCTGCTTTTGCAGACAAGATGCAAATTGAGGCAAATCCAACGGTGAGGCAAGTGTGCGAAACTATGATCCGGGCACATGGGTTTTGTGAAGCTACATTGAATACGGAGGATTAGGTATGGGTCTCCATTCGTTCGCTGGGAAGTTGAAATGAGTACTGAACTTCGCGACACAGGAATTTAAGGACGGTGCAGTGGTCTGCGTTGTACGATGTGAAGGGGAATGTGGCGGTTGATATGGAGGAACAGAGAACCAAAAGAAGGGAGTTCTTACTATGGGCCGATAACGGCAAAGGGCTTGCTTTATGATACAGCAGAACAGAACATATATTTCTTGTCCCTCCAACTTGGAAAGAAGACTCTCACTCCCTGGACCATGTGATGAAGGAACAAGGAGCGGCTTACGAGGCTTGACCCTGAGTCCTTATCTGGACATGAGATGACCGTGATCGAAACTCGCCTCATCTGAGTCGATCTGCTCACACTCGCAGTGACACAGCATCTCAAGTCGGGTCAATGAGATAGTGGCTACGAAGTTAAAACAATTCAAAGAGAAGCTTGAAACTACACGCAAATAGTCTGATGTTGCAAGAGAAGGCTAAAGTCTCGCCCCAAGAACGCAACTTCTTACAGAGAACGCTTGTAAAAAAAAATCCTCTTGTTTAGCCGCAGTCCCTCAATGCCAAGCAGCAACCAAGCTGGGAAATGCATTTGTCCCCAATCGCTACCGTCACTTGCGGCATGGGGCAGCACCAGTTAAACTCGAACTACCAACTGCACCCAGCAGCAACTGACTCGTACAACTCGTCTGAACTCTATGCATCCATCTCCTACCAGAAAAGCAAAAAGTAGAGCAGGAAGCAAGAGAAAGAAGCCGTCGCTAGCTAAGCCCACTTTTGTCCGCCCAAAAATGGATCGCAGCCGACGGAACACCAAAATGCTATCATGATGACTCGTGGGAAATAACGTTCCAACTCGAAACTCCAGCCCATCTCGGACAGTTCTCTAGACTCATGAGCCTTCCATTCCATGTGGTGGAACATTGTACAGTCGGATATCGGCTGAACCTTGGAGCTGCAGAGATAACCACACCAAGTCGGCGTTTCGAGGGCTTAGCCTCCCGGGTTAAATGGATCTTCCGTACTCGTATCGACTGGTTCTCCTGTCTCTCAATCCCTGTTGCTGATAAGGTTCTTACAGAAGCAGCTGCAGAAAATGAAAACGATCATGAATTTCGACTGTGTCGATAGACTGGGAACAGATATAAAATATGAAAGCGCATCCGAGGCGATACACACATTATATGTCCAATACGGAGCGCCAACATGGCTACGATTTTCCGAGTCCGCTCCAGGAATATATTCCTCCAAGGTGCTGCGCCATCTTTTCGACTCCGGAAATTTGACCCATGCTAGCATCCAGGTCGGGCGAACCAACCAGCTGCGATGTCTTTTATCCATTGTAATTTTCTAAAGATGGGTAAGCTGGCCGAAATTCCCAATGCGGCGGTGTTCCAAGATGGACCCTCCCAATTCTTTGCGTTAGCTTGTGTCATGGCTCCTCTCTTGTTGGCTCCCTCCTCTTGATTACTTCTCTTGGTTTACAACCTATCTTTATATCGATGAGGACCCAACGGATGGCTTGGGACTTGATCCCTCGCACCAGTGTCTGTTCCATGGCAATATTCAGGAGGTATCCTTACGTCCTTCTGGCTGGGCTCACATTCGCTGTCTCGGTCTTGTTTTATGGATATCATTACCCACCCTTCCAGCCAAGTCTTCGACCAGTCAGTTCAACGAATCCGCCGAGCAAAGGAGCTTTCAATGGGGCATGGAATGTCACAAGAGATGCCAGGAATTTGCTGATGACCGACTTACAATGCGACCTCGCGTTTCCAGAGCTTTTTAAGGAGATAGATCGTGCTGTGGAGTTGCGGAAGAGGAGGCCTATCACTCTAAAGGAGGTTGAATCTGTGAAGCCGATAAGGGGCTATAATCATGCTATGATTTATGATAATCAGGTAGGATGTTGCTATGGGAAAAATTGGGATGTCTGCTAATAGTTAAGCTCTATATGATATGGGCAGGCACCAATGTAAATCTCCGGGACCAAGCAACACTCCACGCCCTCCACCGCGCTATTGTCACTTCTCCAGAGCCTCTTCCTAACATCGAATTCACGCTTAACGCCGACGACATTGCATCACCAGACGAGACAACATGGGCATTCTCTCGCCGTGCAGAGGATGAAAATTTATGGCTCATGCCCGACTTCGGGTACTGGTCTTGGCCGGAACCAAAGATTGGAGCTTACTCCGAAGTACAGATGAAAGCGACGGCAATGGATACAAAAGTACCATGGGCGGAGAAGATTGATAAGTTGGTGTGGAGGGGCGCACTGATGGACTTGGTGGTGCGTGAGCAGCTGCTTGCAGCGAGCGAAGGACATGAATGGTCGGATGTGAAGATCTTGAATTGGGAAGACGAGGCACTGGGGAAAAGCCATGATGTGTTGACGATGGACGACCATTGCGGGTATAAATTCGTGGCACATACGGAAGGAGTTTCGTACTCTGCACGGCTGCAGAATCTACAAAACTGCCAGAGTGTCATTGTCGCACATAAGCTGAAGTGGATTCAGCATCATCATCACTTGATGGTCACTTCCGGCCCACAGCAGAATTTTGTGGAGGTCGGAGAGGATTGGAGCGGATTGGATATCGCTATGGATATGTTGATCGATGATGACAATTTGGCAGAACAAATAGCGAAGAACAACATCCAGCAGTTTCGAGAGCATTATTTGACGCCCGCAGCGGAAACCTGCTATTGGAGAAAGCTGATCAGAGGTTGGGCTACGGTCAGCTTCGAGCCGGAGTTTTACAACAGGACCAAGAAGGGAGAGCCGAGAAAGTGGAGGGGCTTACCTGCGGAATCATACTTTTTGGAAAGGGAGATCGATTGGGCTTATCATTAAATGTCTTTGAGTGATATATGCATGGCGTTTAAAGGGCGGATTTATGGGCATTGATGTAAAACATTTAGAATGTAATAGATAATGACTAGACGAAGCATGAGACATTCTTACACTCAGTACATCAATTTTCCGACCTAAAATTTTCTCGTGAGATCTCCAACCGGAAGTAGAGTACAGTTGCGGAACAAAGACTTAACCACATTCGATGAATGAGTAGTGTTCGAGCACAAGCAAGCAAAAGAGGACTGAGATGACTGCTCAACTTCATCATAATGGATGCGTGCCGGGTCAGAGAAAAAGACAGACAGCCAAATGGAAGCAAAAATAAAGGGGCCGTGAATGCACTTACATATCAAGCTTAGGTTTCTCCAATCTAGAATCAAGTGAGTTGTAAATCAAAACGATTCCGATGTAGCGGTTCTTTCGGTTCAACTACGGACTAGACCCGAAATTTTGGTGTCTAAAATTTTGGTAATTGTAACCAGACAATTGAGCTATCCTCCCACTTAATGATTGGTAAATTTACAGTCTCAAATATTTAGCTTAGTACTAAATATTTTCTCTCGTATTTCTGGTGTTTGATTTTGTTCTTACTATTTTGCGTTTGCCTCCTACTCTTCATTTTACTCTTTAGGCTCTCTAGGTACTCTAGGGTCTCCCGACACAGGCTCCCAGCACTATTTAATCCCAGTCTTAAGGCACTCTAGGGGTTAAGGTACCCGTGGCTCGAGCCCTAAAGAGCCTTAGAGAGCCTGTGAAGCCGAAAAGCTTTTAAAGTAAAAGAGAAATCAAGACGAGTAATAAGGAAATTGAAAACCAAAAAAAGGGAATTGAAAATATAAATGAAAAGATGGGGAAAATCCATATAAATAGCTCTATTCTGTAGCTATTAAATCTCACAATCTGAAATTTCAATGGTTGCATTTTGTCAACATCCCCGACTTCAGCGGAGCGGAGGTTCTTGGCGCTTTGAAAGTCAGGAAACACCCCACCACGTCTCGAGGCATTGAACATCACAATCCCCAAATATCCACTCTACACCATGACCAATCCCTCCCTGCGCTTTCTGCGTAATCCTCGAATTCCAATTCAGCGCGTGCTCTTTTCAAAATCTCGCCCAACCCTCCCAAGAGTCGCCCTTCAATCCTCAAGATCCGCAACCACCGCTGCGACAGATGCAAGCTCACTCGTGACACGACTGAAGAACCTCCTCTACGGAACCTCCCTCTCTCTCTTCCTCGCATTCAGCTACCTCTACATAACCGACACACGAGCCAGCGTACATCAATGGCTCGCCGTTCCCTCTCTTCGCTGGCTGTACCCCGATGCCGAAGATGCCCACCACATCGGAACTGAAGCTCTGAAAACTCTTTACACATACGGCCTGCACCCACGGGAGCGCACATCAAGCTCCAAAGCGGCAAAGAATGCGGATCTGAGCGTTACGGTGTTCGGGCAGAGGCTACAAAACCCAATTGGGACTTCGGCGGGCATTGACAAGTTAGCTGAGATTCCGGATGCTCTGCTGGCCTTGGGACCTGCCATTGTGGAGGTTGGTGGTGCGACGCCGTATCCACAGGATGGGAATCCGAAGCCAAGGGTCTTTAGACTGCCGAGTCAGAGGGGGTTAATCAATCGTTACGGGCTCAATTCTTTGGGCGCGGAAGACATGGCTATGAGATTGAGGGAACGGGTACGATTGTTTGCATATAATAACGGGTATGGGATTGGGGAAGAGGCTGAGGAGATAGTGCTCAATGGTGAGGCCGGAGTCCCACCGGGAAGTCTGGTAGATGGGAAAATGCTTGCTGTGCAAGTTGCGAAGAATAAAGTTACGAAGGATGAGGATATCGAGGCAGTGAGGAATGATTATGTTTACTGTGTTGAGAAACTTGCACCATATGCGGACATTTTGGTCGTCAATGTGAGTAGTCCAAACACGCCTGGTTTGAGGACACTGCAGAGAGTAGAGCCCTTGACGAGGATATTGGAAGGGGTGGTGGGCGCCGCGAAGTCGGTAAAGCGGAGAACGTCACCAAAGGTTATGGTCAAGGTCTCACCTGACGAAGATCAAGATGAGCAGATTGAGGGCATTGTGGAGGCTATTTGGAGGAGTGGAGTTGATGGAGTCATTGTTGGGAATACAACGAAGCGTCGGAACGTTATCCCACAGGGAACAAAGTTGTCTGCAAAAGAGTGGAAAATCTTAGAAGAACAGGGCGGATATTCTGGACCTCAGATGTTTGAGAGGACACTGGGGCTAGTAAAGCGTTATAGACGCCTCCTCGATCAAGGACCTCCACCGCCTCCAGATAAGACAGAAGAAACCAGCTCGAAAACAGTCCACGATGCCCCAATTGGGGATGACCTTGCATCCATAGTCACCGAAAAGATCCAGTTGGTCAAAGATTCTCTCGTCGCATCTGGTGGAGCAGGATCCACTGAGGTTGGCGGCAGCCTGGGAGGAAGTCAGGAGCCAAAAGTTATCTTTGCTACAGGAGGCATCACGAATGGGAAACAGGCGCTAGAGATCTTGAATGCGGGGGCTAGTGTGGCCCAGATTTACACAGCTTTGAGTAAGTGGACAACTGATATGCTCATCCATAAATGCTGACTGTCTGTAGTATATGGGGGCGTTGGGACGGTTTCCCGGATCAAAAAGGAGATGCGCGAAGAGATCGCGAAGAAGTAAATCATAACCAGCATTGGGCATACATATGTAAACATGGTTATTTTATAATCCATTCACCTTGGAGCGTCCCCCCTGTGGCTCATTTCGATAGCGATCACTCACTGAAAAGAGCTGAGAATATGAAATACACAAACGATTGAGGGCTGGAAGTATCTACCCCTATTCGTCGTATTTTGATACTTTGCCATTCCATTTACTATTCACAATGCTTGCCTCACAGCTTTCCTTTTCTTCCATCTTCACCCAACTTCAAGATCGGCCTCAGATTATTCGCCTGAACCCTCTCCCAAAGTGTACCCTTCCCAGCATCTCTCCCTTTCTTATCCTCGATCCGAAACCATTCTTCGGCACTCTTGATCCGATTTGGATGAATTTCATCTAGCAATTTATAATCCCTCTTGATCACCCTATGCTTCCAAGTATTCCAAAATCCAGTAAAGTTGTCCCCGAACGACATCGTCGCTGGGTCGCTAGCATCAGCGTTGTATCCGGCCGGAACAGCTGCTATTTGTTTCATGGGGCCGTCCCAATAGTCCTTAAGACTCGTATCGATATACTGCGCCGAGTGTCCAGTGACTTTCGTGAAAGCAGATGCGAGCTCCTCGTACGGGATATCTGCGATAGCGACTTCGAGATCCATGCCACTGGCACGCTCAGGGTGATCGAACAGCCAGCGTACATAGTACCCACAATCCTCGAGCGCGACATGGGTGACAGCTCCATCACCAAGGGGAACTCGCCAAGTCACTACACCATCCTCGATAGTGGGTGTCATGATTGTGAAGCTCGAGATCGCCATCTCAATATACGGCCCAGTGGTGAATAGTGCAGCTCCCATCCGACCTCTATTTGCCTGGTTCTGGAACAAAATCCACTCTCCAATTCTGCCCTTACCATCATAATGTCCTGTTCGGAACTTCGGATCGTATCCAGATTTCTTGAGAGTAAAGTCAAGATTGCCATAGACGAAGAACTTGATTCCACACTCGAGAGCGAGCTCGTAGCTGCGGATCGCCCAGTAGGTCTCTGTTTTCTCGCCTGTGTTAAAGCCGTCGAGGTTGATAAATGCCCCATCACACCCTTCGTACCCTTTGCGGAGAGTGACTTCGCTAGCGAATGTGCCTTCCACGATCTCGACGTTGCCTAGTGCGAGGAGAGATTTGGCTCGCTGCGATGTAGTATCTCGCGTTAGAACTCGGCAGGAGTATTTCTTGTCTTTGACTAGACCTTGGATGACTGGAATCCCTTGGGCTCCAGTGCCACCCACGATGAAGATCTTTGAAGTATATTGGGATGTCATGGTGGATATTTACTTAAGACTTAGATGAAAAAGGACTGAGAGATTTGGAGGAATGGAAGAAGATGTATGAGGAGAATTGAGAGGCTTTCGAGTCATTTAAGTACTCGCAACCCCGTAGCTTCCCCAGCTATTAGTTGAGCTTCTTCTGTGATATGGGCCGTCATGTTTACTGATCGTGTTTACACACTATGTTTACTGATCATGAACTTTCTTTGCGGGTGGGAAAGCCACCCACACGTGATACATCGCCGATCTGCTCACCATTGCTCCACCTTGTTACGAATTGAGTGATCATATATTGATAACAAACTCTCTAGAATGGAAAAATTTCATTCATTCCACACCTACTAAACCCCCCAGCACAGATATTCAAGGATACAGCATTTCAAAAATTATACAATTCCCCACATAATCAATCACCAGTTAAAGACGCTCAGTTAGTTTCTCGGCTCGGAAAGGGGCGAGCTACTCACTGTCCATCTGCGTGGAAAAGGCTATTCGACTCGAAGCCAGAGCATAGAGGATACCTGTTGAAGAGAAGCCTAGCCCGTAACCCTCGCGAGTCAGAGTGGAGACAATCTCCCATGAACCTGTGAGGCAAGACCTTTCCCCTATTCCAACAGTATGCGGACCCCCGCCCCGCCTCCCTAGCTATGGCCATGTGATAGAACTGAGGCGTCATATTTATTATATTATTACTTTCTAGTTTATAGTTGATTATATGAGATATTTATTCATTTAGATTATATTACATTGAAAAAGACATCAAAACTTATTATGATGTAGTCTCCGACCGGAAGCTGTTTTGCATGCAGTCCAAATTTCCACACACTTAGATACCCTCGTATTTTCAATGTATCACTCAGTTAGATGTCTCGCATGGTTAAGGTGATTGTAATATTGAACCTCTTTAGAACTCTCCTGAATCTCTCCCGACTCTTGATTCATACGTGCTTTTAGCGGGAGGGTCACGAAACCTGCAACCTGAAAGAACGAGCTGAATACCTAAGAGGCAACAACTTTCCAAAACAATTTTCGCTCTCGCTGATATCGACGGTTGCCACCCGAAATTCGTCGAAGGAAATGTCAGCGCAAGAATCAATCATAGTATACAGCACTCTACCCGCAATTTCGTTCTTAGTTGGCATTCTTATCTTCCTCGAGGATACAGTACGCGTCTCTAAGTCCTTCGCAACACGTTGTTCTTGGTCATGATCGGAATGGCGAATATAGGACTGGCATCTGTTGTTTTTGAGGCGGGCCATTCTAGATAGAAGCAATATGTATAGAGAACAGCGTGGCCTGTTGCTTTATTAATGGCAGGTTTAACCCTATATGAAGCAAGTTGTCGAAGGACTCAAGTATTGGCCGAGAGTGAGAAGGTGATGAAAGGGGGGTAAAAATGCTACACGATATGATTGTACAGTAGCTCGGCCGTTGCGACGCTGTACTGATGAACTTAGTAATATTCTTGATGAACTGAAGCATTCAGTGCCGTCGCAAAGGATGCATCAGCGCGAGGGATCCAATTCCTACTCTCTTTTCTTCCTAGCATCTGTCAAACGCCAGCGTGATGATTAATTCAACAATGAGGCGGAATTATCTCTAACAAATGAGGATGGAAATTATCAAAATCCAGAAGCATCGTTACGTCCTCGTAAGGCACTTCCGTCTTTCCTCATTCATTCTCATTGCGTAATCCCGTTCATCTGTCTTCAATTCAACAGGCGCAACTACGAAGGCATAATCACAGAGAGAGAAGAAAGAAATCAAAGGAGGCCGTCGTAGAATGACAGTATATTTGGGCAATATGTACCTTATAACTACTCGAAACTCAGCAAGGGGAATATGTAGACTGCATCACATGATCTACCAAAGATAACTTTGGTCAATGAGAGAATTATTACATAAAACCCACGTCCTTGTCTGAAAAATGCCCATCAAAGTCCAATGTGGCAGTATCAATCATTGGCGCTTCTTGTCCACTGTCGAAGCCACCGATGTTCGATTGATAATGTTGTTCATACGGAGAAACATATCGACAGTCATGAAAGCGGCTGTAAATCAATCAGTAACCATAAATCTGAAGGGGCGTACATAAGATCTTACATATAGCCAAATAAGGTCCGTAAAGAGTACTCAAGCTGAGCTTTTGCTGCAAAGGTACGTCCCAATGAGCGAGCTCGTACATACAGGCTCCGGTGGTGACGAAAATCAGGACGGCGTAGGGGAGGAGAACGAGTGGGGTTTTTGGAGAGCCTTTGAACAATGCACCTACCCCCCAAATCATGACAGGGGCTTGGATAAAGATCTCGGTCCACATAAAGAACTCAAAGAATGGCGGCGTCTGAATGAAGAATTGGTCCTTATATTTGTTGATATAAAAAGTCTTGAGATTGACCATGAAATCCGGTACCATAGACGCTGGGTAGAGGGCTTGAAGGTCAACCACTTAAATATAATGTTAGGAGAAATAAGATGAGTATAGCCATTGGATGTAATCTTAGTTGAAAGACTGAGGAACAAACGTACTAAACATCGATGGGATTCCCATGCAGAAGAATACCATGTAGAAGAGATCTCTCTTCCTTGACAAAATTGATGTGGCCATTGTGACGCTCCTAACTCTAAGGCTTTACCAAAGATCTTTTTATTCCGTAGAGCTGACGACGTTACTGATAGCTCAAAGTTCTCGAGAGGAAGTAAGATGACGTTGTTATGCGAATTGAGTCGAGATTCTCGAGGAACGAGGCTGATGTCCCATCTCGCTAAAGTGGTGCTAATTTCTCTATTTTAGCCAAACCTTTCCGAGTCCCCTGGTCGTCGGCTCGCTTATGGGCGCTGACTTCTCCAAGCTCAGCGGTCGCAAAAGGGGCTGCTGTTATGTAAGCAATTTGGGCTAAGATAATACGTGATCAAAATTAAGAAGACTTCAAGAGAATATAACTTAATATAATAAAGGTATATTTTATTAAGAATCTTATAAAAAAATTCATTATTTATATCTTTACTATTAATAAATTTATTCTTAATACTTGCAGGACTGTAGGATGAGCTGTGATTGCCTATTGAGAAAGGAGCAAAAGGACAATGCAAGAACGGCATTCGACAATATCACCAGTTTGGCTTTTGGACGCGGAGGTATCGGCAGTAGGAGAGGATCAATGAAGAGTATTTAAGGGATTATGCGTGCAGAATTGAGGAGCTAGGTTGGAGGGTGAAGAATAGGGGAAGGAGTGAGTATACAAGGAAGCAGATAACGTATTACTAAATCTTTGATCTTATTATCTATCCTTGGTCTAGGCTGTGAACAGTGAGGGGGAAACGACGAACTCGACTCCTCAACACCCCTAATCAGACATGTAATCTCTTGAGATTTCCATTTGCAAACCCATAACCTCCGCAAACCTCCCAGGAACATTCCCAACTTCCTCTCTCGCTTCGCCAATTGCAAGCAAAACCTTCTTAATACCAACCCCAACCTCATCCGATCCTGTACTATCTCTCAACGCATTGAGAGACTCTGCTATATCAGCTTGGGAGTCAAAGATCTGCGCCTTTTGTAGAATTTGCCCAAGTTCGTCATAGCTGTTCACATTGGGGACTGCGAGCTCGCGGTCGAAATTTTGTTGGAGATCGAGGTGTTTGAGTATAGGACGTTGGGACGTTGTGCCTAGGATTAGGAGACGCCGGCCCTGGGTGGAAATGGTCAGTAAAAATGATGAGATAAAAGGGAAAACGTACTTCTGGGGGTTGTTTGTTCATGAGGACCATGACTACCTGGAGAACTGCATTAGAGAAGTCAGGACCAATAGGAACCCATCCAATGATCCGCTCGATATTGTCTACCACGATAATACTTTGAGGAGATTTATATGCGTCCTGGAACACTTTATTCAAGTGTTGGACTTTTTGTGTATCGCTGAATCCGATCATGTTTTCGGCGGAGACGAGCTTGATGAAGGGAAATTGAGATTCCTTTGCTATAGCTGCCGCTAGAGCGGTTTTTCCTGATCCAGGGGGACCATGTAAAAGAACAGATAGGAGAGAGGTATTTTTGCTTGTTCTTATAAGGTCTACGAATAGACGACCATCCTTGGTAATATTATCGACATGAGGGCTAAAATGAAAAATGCCGCCTATCATGGCATTTTCGAGGTCTTCTTCGGAGACTCCAAAAGCAGGTTTTACTTCGTCTAATGCTTTCATGAAATCACTGCGATTGACTTTCATGTTTTCGATATCGTCGCTAACACCGGCTATGGTGCCGACTTTCACGTGTCGATTGAATGCGAATGAAGATGCTGACTTGATTAAACCACCGATCTCAGCCCCTGAGAAGTTTTTCGTCAAGTGAGCAAGCTCAAGAACATCGACATCTGGGTCCATAACATTGTTGTCCCACATTTTCGAGGTATGGATCTTCAAGATTTGAGCTCTCCCGCCTTCGTCCGGCAAAGAGATTTCCATATGTACCTCCAAACGACCAGGACGCAGTAGAGCATCATCGATCATATCCATACGATTGGTCATTCCAATCAACAGAATGTTATTGAGCTGATCTACACCATCAAGCTTTGAAAGCAACTGGTTGACCACACTATCACCAACACCAGTACCACCAGTTCCGCTACCTCTTTGCTTACAGACAGCATCCAACTCATCGAAGATGATAATATGAAGTCCACTCTCGTCTCCCTTCTCTTTGTATTCCTTCTCTGCATCCTCGAAAAGCTTCCGAATGTTCTCTTCGGACTGACCAACATACTTATTCAATACCTCAGGACCATTGATAACTTTTGGCTCTCTCGAGTTCAGCATCTTTCCGATTTGTCTTGCAATCAAAGTCTTTCCCGTTCCGGGAGGGCCATAGAGCAAGATACCCTTCACGTGTTGAATGCCCAACTTCTCAATCAAACCCGGAGGAAAGATACGAGAAGCGAAAGCTCTTCTGAAAATAGCACTAAACTCCGTATCCAAACCACCAATTCCCATATCTGCGAATTTGAAGTCTGGTGCAATAATTGAATTCGCGGCCGGCCGCTTTGCTGATCCCTTTAGCTTGATGGGTGATTTGGCATCTTTGTAGAAGGTGATGGTCGTTTGTTTGGTGAGAATACCTCTGGCCTCGGGAGCGCTGATAGTAGGTGCTGGGTCGTCTCCCTTCATGCTTAGATCAACTAGCTGGACGGTCTTTACCCTGAAGGACAATGGTACATTTTGGTAGTCCATAATAAGCCTCTGCTGAGGAGCGAGGATTTGATTCTCATAGCTCCGGTTGAAGATCTCGCTCAGCATATCTTGGTCAAAGGGTATGTCCGTCATCTTTTTCTGAGACGCAAAACCCACCTCAAGGTCAAGAGCTCCCAAGTAACAATGAGGTGCTTGAGAAAATGGGTCATATAATTCTCCAGTTATGCGGTCCATCAATCCAGCATCACACCAGGTTCGTTGAGGGTCCGACAAGCTTATAGTGCCAGGCAGAAAGCCCTGGAGAGGCCTTGCAGTTACAACTTGTTGGCCATTTATCAGAATGTATAAGTCCGATCCATCTCGAGAAGGAGGGAAGTCGGAAGGGGATACCGCACAGCCGTAAATTCGATCAGCATTGAAATAACTTTACTAAGAGACATGCTTACAGATTGCCATAAATATATTGAGTCGCCAGCGTTCTGTCTTCAATTTTCGCAATACTCAGTGCTATCCTCCTCACCGGAGGACCTCGAGAAGGTGTAGGTGCTGATCCTCGTCCAGAGTTTCCTGCTTTAGGCCCCGCGCCAAAAAGGTTCTTCCTGACATCCATTCCATAGACTCGAATTTGAGGATTGCCAATAGAAGACTAGTGGAAGACTAGTAGAGCTCGAAATGGGAGAGCTCCAGATTGTGATAATAGATGTGAATTTGCAAGTCGTGTGAAGGGTTCTTTTGGGGTGGGAGGGTGAATCAAGTCACAACAAAAAACTAAAGAACAGAACAGCTCCAAGCACAATGACGAGATGCGACTTCCAAAGTCGAACGTGGTCTTTGGTGCTTCATATGCTGTCTGTCAAGTTTGGGGTCGACGATGGCCAAAGCTTCGTCCACGGCCCACTTTTATCATAGCTTAGGGTGGCTTTAGCACATCGCTTGAGAGCATACAATGCCCCTCTCAACTTTCTCCTGCAAGGAAAAAAAAGACCACAAACACCATAATCTGTTCCCTAGTGGCAGGGCAATTCGGGTGGACTTTTCACTGCCGTCTTGGCAAGCCAAACAGCTCCATGAAGAGCAGGAGCTGGCATTGTGTGGGTGCAGGAAGAGCAAGTGCAGGAGTTGGCGAAGGGTAGCATTCTAAAACAAGTATTTACTTGGTCGAGATTCAAAATCGAGATCGCTTATTTGCTTGGTCGTTTGATCTTTTGGACGTTTGGTCGCGTTACTCGTTCATCGTAGCGAGTAGCAAAGAATAGAAAGAGGGGAGATAGAGGTTTTTATAGAGAGGAACGGCTTGGAAAGATGAATTGAAGCTTCAATGCTTCTTTAGTCTAGTTCCTGTACTGCGGTGAGCACATGTCCGATTTGATGTTGGATCTTCTGATCTTCCTTGTAGATGGCGAACCTAGTAGTACGCTGGTCTCCAAGCTTGCCACAATAGTTCATGGTTTCGCCGTCGGATAAAGTAAAGCCTGCAAACATCCTCTTGATTAAGGTATATGCTAATATCTGAAACGTTGGCCATCAGCCTGGCCAACCCTCTTCACCCAATATTAACCATCAATACCACACTTGACTCATAGTTACCTATTGTTGGAAGCATTCTACGGAACTCTCCTATGAGAAGGGACGTAGTCCCAGAAGAGGGGGTTGGTTCCGTAGCCGAGACAGAGGGGGACCTATATATAACGTAGCACCCCTCCGTAGACTTATAGAAAACAGACATCATACCAACCACCAAATTAGACTTAGAACTAAGTGCATTTAATCGAGTATATTCATTCTTGTGATTTCAACACCTATATCCCTCATGAATTAATTGTCTGCATGGGTTCATATACCTCGGGCTCCTTAGTGACTGCTACCAGATCAACATGAAATCCCTTTAGGTAAGCATGATGTCTGCTTGGTACAAAGATTATTATTTCTTTAAGAAGATTTCCAACGGGACTAATGGACATACTTTGCCCGATGGCCCAATATTCCCTCCTATAACCCCGCCATAATCTGCAGAAGACTACTTGCTTCTAATTGAGTCGAGTAAAGACATTGATCAGTCTAATGATTTGATCATAAGAGGACTCTCTATACCCAAAATTAAGCCATCATTATTGATGCGCAAAAGACTTAAGGGTTAAAGCTCATTGCCTGCCACGGTCAGAGAGATCTGCTGTGCATCGGCTTAATACCGCCCATTCCTGCCTTATAATTCCTGGTGCAACATCTTTCGTCACTTGCATTCTCAGCGCCTGCAATCTTGCTTGGTCCCTGGTGCATAACATGGAGCGGATAGGACATTTTTCCTATGGTGGGGTTGTCATTTTCGGTAAAGACGGAGAACACTTCCATCTATCTAGTTTCACGACTTGCTGGGAAAGTTGGGGACGCAGATCTTTTCAATCCAAGATACCGGATTTTTCAGTTTCATTGCTATATTCTTACTTCACCTCCAAAGCTCAAAGTTTCATGCTCGATCAATACAGACCGTGAAAATCAATGCATACTCTGACCGCTTTCCTTTCTACTTTCCCCTCCTAACAACGATCTTTGCTTACCCACAGAATCGGTTGCTAGCGATGCAAAATCATCTCTGTACCTATGTTAGAAATTTATGTGAATATCCCACGCCGAGTACGAGGCCGATGCGCGCCTAATCCAATGTTCTCATTTACGCCGGCGCGATTCTTGCCCATGCTTCTCTTTTCTCCGCGATTGGACATAGATTGCACAAGAAAGGCAAAAGAGAGACCTAAGATAAGCTTGGTTGACAGAAAAGAAGTATTATTGCTTGAGATGAATCGAGGGCGATACTATAAAGAAGTAAGTTTAAGAAACAATTAAGATAATAAGCCAATATGGTAGCTTTTGGATTCAGTATTTAAGGTTCAAAAGTAATGAGCTGGACCAATAAGCGTTGAAGAGGCAATGGATTATAACAGAAGGAGATCAAGGATATAAAGAAGCTTATATAAATGGGGTTGGTTATTATTAGAACGTTAGATAAAGTAAAGTGGAGGTCTGAGGTTAAGTATTGATAATAGATACTAATTTATACCGTATGAAGTTTGTAGCCTCATGCCTTGTTCTAAAAACCTCTAACTTTAGCGACTTATAGCTAGGAAAGAAAGAAAAGAAATAACATTAATAGTATACTGCTTTAAGGAGTAAATACTAAGTATATATCCTTCTCTCAACCGAAAAGGAAAAGGGAGGGAAAAAAAGCAAAAAAATATAGGTCAGAAGACATGAGGTATTGAACCACACCCGATTTGAACGGATAACCTTTCGATAAGCCTGTAAGACTGGAGTCGAACGCGCTACCGTTGCGCCAGCGGTCCGTCAGACTAGTGTCTGATGGATTGTGATCGAAAATCCTTTATCTCGCCACTTACGGTATTGTGAAAAAGTGGACAAAAAGGGGACGTTGTTGGACCGAGCGACTAAAAGTGGGGTGCCTACAGCGATGCTAACCGAGCTCACATCTCACACTACCTTTGTACAACTTCTGATGCTCTATGGTCAAGCTTTTAGGGAGAGCTTTTAGACAATTCATGCATGAGAGGTTATTAAGCTGGAAGGAAGAAAAATACATCGGAGAAGCTAGCTCAGAAACCCCGGCCGCTAAGACTATATCTTGCTCACAAACCTACTTTCCACAAAGGTTTTTGTCAAATTTTGTGCAGCGATCAATCAATTAAATAGTCTATAAATGCTCATTACAAGCCGACTAGCAAGGCTCTGCAGATTAATATCCCTGGAACAAATTAGAGCTTCATCGTATCATCAACCCAGTCCTTACCTGCTCTCGATGTCTCAACATTCGGGCGAAATAAGATAATAGAGGTCCTTTGTTAGCGATGAGCATGTCGATCAATGCTCTTAAAACGATATAGAAGTAAATCCTCATTTGAAGATGCCAGCAGCGTAATGATCACAGCGGACTTATGAGAGTGGATCAGCGAAACGTGTCTCGAGGAGAGGACGCAGGCTAAAATAACGATGGATAAAGCAACATAATAGGGAGATGGACGATGTGGTAGGTTTCGGGTAAGCTTCCATACCCACATGTCAAGTTCTCGAACCAGGGGCACTGAAATAAACCATGAAGAAAATGAATGCTAATAACGCAACGCAAGTCATCGAGTCAAAACTTTGATGAAGCTTCTGAACTTAAGTATTGTGCTGAAGGGAATAGGAAGAGAGAGGGATAGAGACGAATGTTGTGGAACCTCGTATGGTTGGACAGGTCAGAGGCGGGTGTTCTTTGGGAAGCAGATGGAGAAAGGTGGCAGATCAGCAAGAGTTGAGGGGAAGAAGGATACAAAGTAATGGACCATGGCGTTAAAAGATTCGAGATAGTGGAGAATTTTGTGCTGCCTAGTCTGCATTGAAAGATATTATGGCATCTGAACGGGAACAACAACTCGGAGAAATACTCATGGAGGTAAGTCCCCACACGTGATAGATAGCAAACACAACGTTGAGTATAGAAGAAAGTACAATTCCATTCAGAGCTTTGGAGATGTGGTCAAAATAGGAAGTCTGGAGGATCCTCCCGCTAGACTGCATACTAGGCTCGCAGCAAAACGACGACGAAACATAGGGTAGTTGGAAATTTGAGACGGGCCTTAATACAAGCTCTTGTGCATTGCTCACCAATTGAAGTTGAGTCTCTGTGGATCTCGGTCAAGCTTAAAATAATTCATTGCACTTGAAGGTCGAACGTCAAAACATCTGTCAAGACTGTATTAGATCTCGCACTGTCCCTGACAAAAGAACAAGGCTACAGTACTCAACATTCAATTTTCAAGCAGACCGCTATATGCGAGCCGTTCCCAAATACTCTACAAAAGTGATATGCCACACCTATATCTAAGTAACGCCAAACACACCTTTCCTTCCCACCCATGAGGCCAATCCTTGAGGTCCATCCAACCACCTAATAGTGCAAATCGTTCTAGTCTCCCAATGCCAATCATGCAACATCATGTGAACCATCCAACGCCTTGCAAAACAACTCACACCTACGCTTTACCAACCCAGCCACTATTCACAAAGAAATCGAATATTCTACCACCCTTCGATGGCTCTAATCTGCATAACTCCTTGACCTGCTTTTTCTTTAATGTGCCGTTGCCCTTCAACGCCTCTTTTATTACCGCTTCTTTGATCACCAGGTATGGCTTGGGATTGATTCGAGTCTTCTCACAAAGTTCGATTTCCTCTGGCGTGAGTAGGTGTAAATCAGTCGCATTTTCTTGGCTGAAAGATAGTCGTGATACGCCAGAGATGGATTGGACTTCGAACTTCTCGCGTTTGGAAGGAGTATTCGTACCGTTTGCGTGACCATTCGTGAGAACTTTGTCTCCAGGAAGGATTGCACGACCAGGTGATGCAGTCGGGGTATTCGCGGTTATGAGCCTAATTGGTAGGTCGGGAGCAACGAGTGCTGCGGCTCCAGAAGGGGTTTCAATGACCGGGGTTGGTTTAGGTCGGCCAGAAGAAGCATATCGCTCACGATCCAAAGATCCCATCGGTACAGCCTTCTGCGCGCGAGCCGCCTTCTCTGTCTCATACTTCTCTCCGCTGCGTAAATCTCCGATTTTCACGCCCCGCCATTCTTGCAGTTGTGCGATTGCTTGTCGTAGATTGTGCTCCTCGATTAGGCCCTTGGTGAACTCATCATATTCTTCATGGTTCATCATCCGTGCGAAAGGTTTGGCTTTCTTGAGAAGTTCTAGTTCTTCTTTGGTGCGCTTCTTATCCAAGGCGGCATTCTTCTTATATTCAAGTAGATTTTGCTCGAACATGACCTTCTTTCTTTCCGCTCGTTGGGTAAGGCGCTGGTTGTAAATATCCATCACCGTCAACTTGAGCTCCATCTCCGGTTCCAATTCACCGGTCCGAGGGTTGATGCCATCTCCTGGATCAAATTGCATCAGCTGAACTGCCTCCTCTGCCTCGTTCGCATATTCTGTCTCGAACTCCAACCGTCCGGGCATGTATCCTTGAACTTCGTGACATGATGGTACACTCGCTGTAGGCTTCTTCTTCGGTGTTGCAGGAGGGGCATTCTTGGCTGCTTCCCTGCGATCTTCAATTCTCCGCTTCTTGCGAGATTGAAAGTCTTCTCTCGGCATTTCCTCTAGCAATTCGATATCGTTGGGGCTTGCTCTCTTGGGTAGTGGGAAGTTCGGACTGTCAAGGTATATCTTCTCATAATGGGCGCGAACCTCGTCCTTATTTCTGTATCCACCAATATGATCCGCGATGTCCGCCCATGATCCAAGTCCGTATATCTCAGCTCCTTCTAGTAGCAGCAACTCTTCGTCGGCTCCCCAGTTCTTGTCGTAGATCGGAACGGAATTCTGTTCGATGACTCTGAACGGATGGGTTTCGGGGTGATGACTGCCGGAAGACTCTCCTTTAGAGAAGCATGATACGCAAAGATCGTAATCGGTGCATGTACTATGGGCGCATCTGATGCGGACCTGGCGTAGATGAGTGACTTGAACGCGTTGATCACGGATATTCAGGCGCATGAACTTACAGTAGATGTGACATCACCGCAGCAAACATCGCAAGTATACTTGACGCCTCCCTCGCCGCCTCGGGTCGCAGTCTTCTTGCGGTAGACACCCATTTCGCTTTCATGCGGCTGGTGCTTCTCTTGAAACTCGTCCTCTGAAGCCTTTCCCGAGGCCTTTTCTGAAGCCTTCTGGATTTTCTCAGATAATGCACTCTCTACACCGGGGTCGTGAATGCGATATCTGGCAGGTAAGTTGCGATTTCTTTGAGGTCTGGTTGACTTGAGGCTTGTTTTATGATAGGCATTTGGAGGCAACGCCGATGAGGACATCTTGATTAGGCAAAGCGGCAGCCAAAAGCTTGACCGATTTGGGAAGAGGGTGGTGCAGCGATCAAGATATATCGTGTTTCGATCAAGGCCCTGAGAAAGTCCTGCTAGTTTACTGCCAATGAAAAGCGGATAACTCACAAACAAGTGTATCAGAAACCATTTATAATGCAACCTGGTGAATCGAGTAACTGACCCTCTAAAGTCTGGGGAGGCTGCACTACGAATGACAGGGCTCGTTGGAGATCCGAAAGCTGCTGGAGGTTTTGTCGGCTTGGAGCCTGTATTCTTGCATGTCTTTTAAAGGATGCTTTTACCTCACACAGCTCTTCAATACAAAAGTGAGCATTGAAATCCCATTATAGCTCTCTCTTGATATGTAATGTCCGTGAGATACTGAAGGAGGTTATTAGGACAGAACAACCTCAGAATCTCCAGCTATGTAAAAGAGCTGTCAAAGAGCCTTTTTTATGTACGTACAATACATACTGCACATAATCATTTCCCCCTTCTTCATCGTCTTCGTCCCTAGGTCACAGATACAAAGTGCCATAAATATATCTCAAGTCACCTGACACATTGATTGCTCAACTCGCTATGCGAGCAGACCGGGACCCTTGAAATCTCGTTGATGGCAGAGGCTGAGCCACCCAAAAACTGCCCCTAAGTTTGCCTCCCTCGTAATTCAAACCGCTCCTATCGTGGTGTTCTTGGATTGTATGATATTCAACTTTTTTCTTCAACCTCGATAATTGATTGCGAATCCCTCAAACGCTGCATCCCACCATTGCAACTCTGTCGCATTTTGGCGGGGCAAATCGCCTACTGTACTGTACAACCCGGTCACCGCACTCGACCGAACCTCAGCTTGATTGATTGACCGACCGATTACCAACATCTTATCACCTCCAACAAATCCTCCTCTCCCATCCGCCCACGACATCATCCTCAAGATGTCTTGGAAACTTACAAAGAGTACGTACCCAGCCATCTTTCTATTCCAACGCGCTCGCGAACCGTCCAGCTCGCTGCGCCATATCTTGAAACAGATAGACGCTGGCGGGAGGTCACACACAACCACTTTCGTGGTTGTATGTGGTATCTGGATCATCGCTGACAATACCACACTGCAGAACTCAAGGAGACACACCTTGGTCCTCTTGCAAACACCTTCTCCAGAACTCCCTCTACCCCTACAGTCATCAATGACAAGGATGAAAAGGGAAGCATACCTGGTAACTCTACACCCACAAATGACAATGGCATTGGTACGTTCATGAACGGTTGAGGATAAGGAGGTATATACTGACAACACTAGCGGCATCTGAGGCCATGTCGAGAGAGCCTCCAGCCCAGCCCCGACCTGGTATTCTGATTGTTACTCTTCATGAAGGTTCCGGCTTCTCCCTCCCCGACCAATACAAACAAGCATTCAACAACCACCAACAGAATTCGCTCTCAACAGGCAATGGATTCGGAGTGGCTGGCTCAGTCCGTCCAGGTTCATCACAACAAGCTGGTGTTCCAGGCTCATACTCGAACAACGCGCGACCACAAACATCAGGGGGTGGATTTAGTGGTCTTCCTACCAACCATGGCAGATTCTCTTCCAAGTACCTTCCATATGCCCTCTTAGATTTTGATAAACTTCAGGTGTTTGTCAACGCTGTCTCAGGTTCCCCCGAAAACCCTCTGTGGGCCGGCGAAAACACTCAATACAAATTCGACGTCTCTCGAGTCACCGAACTCGCTGTACACTTTTACCTAAGAAATCCCAACGCCACTCCTGGTTCCGGACGAAGTCAAGATATTTTCCTTGGCGTTACACGTATCAACCCTCGATTTGAAGAAAGCCATGCATACGTTGAAGATCCTAAGTTGAGCAAGAAGGATAGAGAGAAGGCAGCTGCAGAGTTCGCGAACCGAGAGAAGCATTTGGGTCAGGCTGGAGCGCAATGGCTAGATGTCGCATACGGCTCTGGAAAGATTCGAATTGGCGTCAACTATATCGAAAATCGGTCGACATCATTGAAGATTGAGGACTTCGAACTCTTGAAGGTTGTTGGGAAGGGCAGTTTTGGAAAGGTTATGCAGGTCAAGAAGAAGGACACCCATAGAATCTACGCTCTAAAGACGATTCGAAAAGCTCATATCATCTCTCGGTCAGAAGTGGCACATACCCTAGCAGAGCGGTCGGTCCTCTCACAAATCAACAATCCGTTCATCGTACCTCTCAAATTTACTTTCCAGTCCCCTGAGAAGTTGTACTTTGTCTTGGCATTTGTCAATGGCGGAGAACTCTTCCACCACCTTCAAAAGGAGCAACGATTCGATATCAACCGATCAAGATTCTATACTGCAGAACTACTATGCGCATTGGAGTGTTTGCATGGTTTTAACGTCATCTATCGGGACCTGAAGCCTGAGAATATTCTCCTCGATTATTCCGGTCATATTGCCCTTTGCGATTTTGGTCTTTGTAAGTTGGACATGAAGGATGAAGATCGTACGAATACCTTCTGCGGTACGCCTGAGTATCTTGCTCCTGAACTTCTCCTCGGTCAAGGATATACTAAGACTGTCGATTGGTGGACTCTTGGCGTTCTCTTGTACGAGATGTTGACTGGCTTGCCTCCGTTCTACGATGAAAACACAAACGAGATGTACCGCAAGATTCTTTCCGAACCCCTCCACTTCCCCGGCCCTGAAGTCGTTCCACCAGCTGCCAAGGATATCCTGACCAAGCTCCTGGACCGTAAGCCGGAGAAGCGATTAGGAGCAAATGGTGCTTCGGAAATCAAAGCTCACCCGTTTTTCCACAGCATTGACTGGCGAAAGCTGCTTCAACGCAAATACGAGCCTACTTTTAAGCCCAATGTTGTATGTGACCCCCCTGGATGTTCCCTTGGAAGCTTGCTGACGAAAAAACAGGTTGATGCTCTTGATACCGATAATTTTGATAAGGAATTTACGCAGGAAGCCCCGACTGACTCTTACGTTGATGGTCCCATGCTCTCCCAAACCATGCAACAACAGTTCACCGGCTGGTCCTACAACCGCCCTGTAGCTGGGTTGGGCGATGCAGGCGGTAGTATTAAAGATCCATCTTTCGTGGGTAGCGTTCAAGATCAACGATAGGTGTTTTGTTTTCAACGAGACCAAGCTTCAGGACGTATGAAAATATGCACAGCAGCGATTGACAGCATTATCGCACTTGATATGAACCGAACAACAAACTGATGAGACGATTCGTTCTTTGCATTATTCAGACCTACATGAGCGAGACATGGCTCATTCAGAAGTATAGCGTTTGATATTTCATGGCGTTAGGACGGGTGATGATTTGTGCAGAGGAGTGGGTTGCTTTCAGAACGGATACAGAAATTCTTTTCAGAGGGTTGGCGGGCTTGGATGCTACTGCAAATTGCTAGTGTCATAGAGACAGCTGAGAAAATTCGATGATCTTGAACAGTAACAATTATTAAAGTGATTATGAATCAGTCTATGCACGAACCGACAATTCATGAACTCCTCCAGCTCACAAAATATAACGCTGGTGTAGTCAGCAAATAGTTGAGCTGATTTGATGCTTGGATATCGGAAAATGGGATTTTGAAGTTCCCCTTTATGTATAGTGCTCAGTAATCCGTTCCAATCCAGAGCGCTCTCTCGAAATGCCACCTCAGAAGGCGCTAGTAGTGGGATACCGGAAGAACGTCATTAGCGGATTCCTCAGGAACACTCCATCTTCCTCCAACGTCAATCTACTCAATTCCTCTCGAAAAGTCGTTGATCGATTCATCAAAGCCTTATTGATAGGTGCGTAGCTTCCTGTCCCTCTATTTCCTCGATGCGTCTTATTCGACGGCCTGAGGATTTATTCCCATGCTCCCAACACTAACCCCACTACACCGGTGATTCGAAGGACGACATCCCTCCAAGGCTTGCACGAAAGATTCCTCTTGCCATAATTTTTTTAAATGCTAATCGCCCTTCTTCTGCAGCTCCCCTCCCATAGTACAACTTCCCGGAACAAGCAATCAGCTGCAATATCCGTGCCAAGAACTGCTTCTCCTACGTATAATCGATCCTCTTCGAAAATCCGACGCAATGCCTCAAGCTACCTCTCTCCCATCATGGCCTGATTTACAGGCGCATCACGACAAGGTCGGTAGATCCTTCGTCCTCAAAGATGAATTCAAGAAGGATCCCTCCCGCTTTGAGAAGTTCAGCTATAAATTTGCCAACACCGCAGACAATAGCGAGATCCTCTTCGATTTCAGCAAAAATTTCTTGACTGAGGAGACTCTCGGGCTCTTGGTGCAAGTCGCTAAGGATGCTGACGTCGAAGGTCTGCGAGATGCTATGTTCAAAGGAGAGAAGATCAACTTTACCGAGGACAGAGCTGTTCTCCATGCTGCTCTTCGAAATGTTACGAATGATCCAATTTTGGTTGATGGAGAGGATGTTATGCCTGGTGTGAATAAAGAGTTGAAACACATGGAGGAGTTTTCGGAGCAGATTCGAAGTGGTGAGTGGAAGGGTTTCACTGGGAAGCCTCTGACTACCATTATCAACATTGGTATTGGTGGTTCCGATCTGTGAGTAGAATTCCATTTTCTGCTAGATCTAGCAGCTGATTAAATTTTAGGGGCCCTGTTATGGTCACAGAGGCTCTCAAATACTACGGCGATCGCAAGCAGACTCTCCACTTCGTCTCTAACATTGATGGAACTCACATCGCCGAGGCTCTGCGTGACTCCAACCCAGAGACCACTCTATTCTTGATTGCTTCCAAGACCTTCACAACAGCTGAGACCACTACAAATGCAAATAGTGCTAAGGACTGGTTCTTGAAGGAGACGGACGGAAAGGGCGACATTGCGAAGCACTTCGTTGCTCTGTCCACCAATGAGTCTGAAGTTACCAAATTTGGTATCGACGCCAAGAACATGTTTGGATTTGAAAGTTGGGTGGGTGGAAGATACTCTGTCTGGTCCGCTATTGGGTTAAGTGTGGCCATCCACATTGGATTCAAGAACTTCCACGAGTTCCTATCTGGAGCTCACGCTATGGACACGCATTTCCGAACAACTCCATTGGAAAAGAATATTCCAGTCATTGCTGGGCTTTTGAGTGTTTATTACTCCGATCTATTCGGTGCTCAGACTCACCTGGTTTCTCCGTGAGTGTAATACACCAAGTTATATTTTGCTGCATACTGATAGCTCTAGATTCGACCAATACCTCCACCGCTTCCCAGCTTACCTCCAGCAGCTCTCTATGGAATCCAATGGAAAGGCTGTTTCACGCGATAACAACATGGTGAAATACACCACCGGCCCCATCCTTTTCGGAGAGCCAGCAACCAACGCCCAGCACTCCTTCTATCAGCTTCTCCATCAAGGCACAAAGCTCATTCCCACTGATTTCATTCTTGCCGCCGAATCCCACAACCCAACCGCCAACGATAAGCATCAGAAAATGCTGGCCTCTAATTTCTTTGCGCAAGCCGAAGCGCTCATGGTTGGAAAAGGTGAGGAGCAACTCAAGGCAGAGAACACACCCGAGGCGCTTTACAAACACAAGACGTTCTTGGGTAACCGACCAACAACTTCAATCTTGGCGCAAAAGATCACACCTGGTACTCTGGGTGCATTGATTGTCTACTACGAGCATTTGACCTTCACAGAAGGTGCTGTGTGGAACATCAACTCTTTTGATCAATGGGGCGTTGAACTTGGCAAGAGTCTTGCCAAGAAGATCCAGGCTGAGCTTGATGCTCCAGGTGCGCCTAAGGATCACGATTCTAGCACTAGTGGCTTAATTGCTGCTTTTAAGGCTAAGGCTGGTCTTCCGTGACTAGAAGAATTGAGCAGACCTAGGTTATGAGCTCTAAAGGGACGTCTTTGTGAGCGGACCAAGACCAAAAGTTGTGGATAAATAGTCTTTTGAACTGTTAGAATATATTGTCCGGTGGATATGAATGCCACATCATATCTAAATAGCCTATCTCTTCTAGTCTCACAATTACAAGTTCGGTAAGAAACTTCAGCAGCCTCGTCTTCATCATCCACGTGATTCATTCAGCCTCGTCGCTAAACAATTTCTCCAGCGATATCAATCGAGTCGCAAGCTGGCCTTACCACAATTCTACTTCCTCATCGCACCATGCACTGATAGATGCGCAACCCTCGAATTACGTAGCGAATAAAGTCGCGTACGCTGAATCATGACTCTTGATCGACGGCGGAGCCTGTGGGCTTCAATCTTCGCGATTGCGTCGTTTTGTGTGAAGAACGTAGCGGCAGAGGAACATAGCTCGGTGCCGTTGACTAGCTATCATTATGGCGCGAAGATTCCTGTTAGCTGTTTGAATCGCTCAATGTAGGTGGGCGAGTTACTTCTATTCTGCATCTCAGGTGAGGCGGAAAGATGTGATGAATAGTTCAGGGGAGAGGACGACCTTCAGCCTCGGCATATGCCCTTGGATGCGTGATAGGGGCAGAGTTGGAAAATGGATGTACACGAGAGATTTGTGCTGATTCTTTGCAAATAGTGATACAGGCGAACACATTTCGAACGAGAAGAACGAGCTGCAATATATTGCCTTCCCCATATGCAATGAGACTGGCAAGCCGTTGGAGTTGCAATATGGAGTTGAAGAAGGTACGCTCTCCTTTCAATCCTTGTTTATCATTATCCCCCTCTATACTCCCAAATTCCTGAATCGCATGCTAATTTCTCATAGAACTTAACTGCACGATCCCCTTTATAACCGACCCTTTCTTTCATCTCCTCGAGTTCTATATCCACAACGATGCGCCTCTTTCCTGTCGAATCCCCTCACGTCCACCTCCAGCCGTCCTCCCCGCCCATCCAAACCACACACCACCACCCACGCAATACGTACCCCTAATCTTTGCCCTGGCAGGCACCCTCGACCTCTCCCATCTGCACATCTCCACACATCTGAACATTCTTCTCCACTCCGAGCCAAAGCACCACCTCCATCCCCACGATTCCGGTGTGATCGACTCTGGGGCCGCATATTCCATCTCCCCACTCTCACACATCACGGGGCCTGCTGCTCTCACGAAGAAGCTGATAATTGGGGATCCATTACCGTTAAGTATGAGTGTACGCTGGTTTCCAACGCCGCATTTGCCGAGGGAGAATGGAAAGATTGAATGGGCGGGTATGGGGGGCCATTTCTATGCGAGTACGTTCTTCTACTGTGTGGTGAGCTTTGGGGCCGGTGCTGCTGTTACTGTGGCGTGGTTCTGGGGGGTTGTGTTGCCGAAACGGATGAAGGGGAGGGTGCTCGGAGGTGCAACACCGCTTGGGTACGGGGTTGGGAATGGGTGGGGGATTGGGGGGAAGAGGGATTGAGTGAGAGATGAGAGCTGGTTCAAGATAAGGACCAGAGATAACATTTGGTTTACCCTGAAGGAATTGGGAATGGCATGGATGGATGAGAGATTGTATTATGTTGTGAGAATAGGTGCCGATTGTATAAGTACATAAGGCTGTAATTCATAATTTCTTCTCATGCAGCTTAAAGAGTTATTCAAAGACCAGTCGCCTTGAGACAACTTGCAGTGCAAGCGTGGTGCTGGATCAATGAAGGAAGTTTGCATCGCCAACATTGTTTCGAGTGCTCAAGAGTTAGGCTCGAGTACTATTTCGACGAGGTTACTCTGCACATTTTAGCTATTTCCAAACATAGAAAGATCAAATTGCCCTTTAGAGAAGCCATACCGAGACAACTGACACCAGTAGCTGCTACTGAGTGGCGATACTAGGTTGAGTTTTTAGTTGGATGAAAGGGAAGCACATATTGCAAATGAAGAATTACAAACTTCACTGGGACAGTTGAGATCGAGGAATATAATTTAGGATTGAGGGAAATTAAATACTCCAGCACTGGGCAAGTCCGTGCTAGTATTGATCGCGCCCATAGGTTTTACGAAGACCAAAACCATTCAGCTATTGTATATCTGAAGAGCAGGGTTCAGCTGTTTTGATAATAAGCCAGTTCTCAGACTTGTGTTGCAAAATCTTTGCTGTCAGCGATACACTGCTGGGCTCGGAGGGTTTCTCAAAAAGTGGCAGCATGAACGAGTATTTGGATGTTTGAGGTCAGCATAACATCTTCTGAAGTTCTTAGTAGCTCTTCATGGGGATTTAATTGGGCTAGGAGAAGATCAATCGTTCAACCACCCTGAACGATTTGGAGCAAATACAAAAACCCTAGTTTCCGTGAACTCACAATCGAGCTTGAATGCCCTCAAACAGATAAGTGGATCACGAAACGTCCGACACTCAATGAAGACTTTATTGACACAGTTGAGGGCTGAGCCGCTCGAGGGCACAGTGTATGTTACGTTGCAGTCATTGTGACTGCAGTCATGAAGTGGCAAGACGTGAAGTTGGAGCACGATAGGACCAATAGTAATCGGGATTAACAGATGGCTCTGTGGTGTAGGCATTCTCTAAACTGGGCTTCTTGATTGATCTCCTCTACATAAGCTCTCACAGTCTCTCGCACATCACATATACTCGTAGGCTGTATATCTCTTTGCTAAGTTTCAATGTCCACATTGAAGTGTTGCTAATGTACTCGAATGCTGTCTTGCTATATCTGCTCTATACTCTGCAGTAAGTCAGAAATCGAGGTTGGGCTTTTCTACAGCAAATTTTCATCTGTGCGAGCTTGAAAGCAGTCATGATGTCTGCGGTGACCTCACTGAGTTACCCTCGGTCTCTAGAAGCATAACTCTTGATTTCGAAACTTTTAGAGTGATGAACAGACGTGACTATGCTATATCTTAAGTAATTGTCCATTAGTGAAGAGATATGACCGCTTGGTAAGACTTTAAGGGCTTAGAGGCTATGTGCCATCAAGAAGTGGACATCTTGTGCTCAAGAACGTCCACCCTGAGCAACAGAACATTCGAATGAGGGGAGCATAAGAAGTACAGGGACTGACAACCGAAAGCGCGAGAGGGCTGTCATTTCTTTAAGAATCAAAGTCAAGTCCTTACTTTTGTGAATGAGTGGAGTGACTGGCATTCCGTAAATTAATTGAGCATCCGCATGTGCCTTAAGCAGTTGTCAGATCGTCGGAGAGCTGGATCGCCACGGAGTCCTAGTCAAAGGTGGTTGGAGTCAAATTAGGGTCATGCTCGATAAATGTTAGCGCCCATCTATTCCAGTAGGGGCATGACTCTACTCTTATCCTTGGTTCTGTTGCGAATTGGGTAATATATTCGACGTATCCACCCAGGAGTACGGAACAGAATGTTTGATAGGGGTTGATTACTAAGTGATTAATCAGTACTCTATTATTTACAGGCTCAGCTCGTTCAGCTTCTCAAAGGAATCGTCCTTTTCCTACGTACACCCTGTTACCGCTTCCCCGGCTTGAGAAGATGCGTAAGGAACTTTCATCGTGCATGAGACTGCGGCCTTTGTTCGCGTATTGCCGTATATCCCCTGGAAGAAAATGGATGATCGTCCCAAGTTTGCGAAGGATCCGAAGATTCTTTACTAAAGTTCCGAGCGCAAGCATTAGTTTGTAGGCTACTTCATCCAAAGAGGAAAAGAGCTGCAAAAAGAGTCGAGCGGCTCAACGAAATTCTATTCCTATGAAAGCTAACGAGCTGTAGCCTTGAGTAAGGTGATAGCTCGTATCGATGCATGCTGCTGTTCCTTGTTGCTGGAAAAGTATCACGAATCAACATAAATGCTCGCCGTCAAAAATTCCTTAAAGTACATCTTCCTGCAGTTTATCTAGATATTCCCTCAAAAGGTCAAAGCTGTCGGAGTATCACCGAGTCAAACTAGACTCCCACCAAACCAAACTTCCTCCATCATGGTCTCTGCTCGAAGCCTCTTAGCAGGCCTGGCTGTCTTCATCCCTCTCGTATATGCTGCCCCTCAGACAACCAGCATAAAGTCTTCCAGCACCTCAACTACCTCAACTACCTCAGCTATCTCTACACCACTCTGCACGCCCGAAGCCCAAGGCATTATTCAACCTACCGCCGGTGCTGTAATCGAACAAACAAACGACGGGACCTTTGGACCGACATACCTGGAAGTCATATATTGCTCTGGGGCATATTTCGAGATAAGCAGCATTGATGGCTCAGTCTGGTTGACTAGACCAGACGAGTTAAATACTGGGGAGCTTCTGATTCGGAATCAGGCGCCAGATAATAAAGATGCTTCTGCAGGCTCCTATTCCTATCGCTTTAATGCCTCAATTTTTCCTGAGGATGGGACCTATGTAGCAGGAGAGAGAACATTGAGTGTTTATGAGGCGACTACTGGTGAGCTTAGCCATTTGAAGTGAGATTGAAAGGGGCTAATTAGGTGCAGGGTATTACAATCCAATGGATTTCAGGATCTCGTCGATTAGTGTCAATTTGACTGTCACGAATACTTCATGAGAGTGATGTGGATGTTGACAGAATTGCAGTTGGTATATACGGTGTTTGAGATGGGTCGATGAGACGACCGGAGAATAGACATCATGGGAAACGGAGAAGGAAAGAATAGATATAACTAGAGATAGACGGTACTATATACAGCTAATTCTATGCCGTTTCTATCAAAATTTTGTCGTTGAATTTTCAATTCCGTCTACAAGTGTTGTGCCTTCACCGAATCACTTGCTTGCAGGGAGCAATTCGAACAATATTTCAATTATATCAAAGAAGAGGAACTGATATATGCTATCTTTCTGTTCTAGCATTATTGCAGAGTGGCTATATACATTCTTGTACATTCATATGTTTTCGTGAATTGTGATCCAAGTATTGAAGAGACGAGGTCAAGAGATTTAGGCCCAAGGCAAGACCAATCATTTCTGTATACCCAAAACTCTGCTCGTTCGTTTCGACCCACCAGTGATCGAAGAGTCTGGTTCTCTGTGGGTAGGGTAATGCCTTCGCCACGATCGAGGAGAAAGATAGAGAGTTGGCCGAGATGGGAAGCTGTCATTTTGCTAAATTCTTGTACAATGTCGTCGAGAACGGGCATATTTCATTGACCGACAGCTGGATTCTTCAATCGAAGCCCAGATTTCAGTACGGGAATGGACGTGCTGTTCTCTTCTAATTAGAAGCTGAGAGCAGGGGAGCCGTATCGAAAGCGGTTTTATAAATAGAAAAGTCACGATAGCTCATATTACAGCTCCAACGCGACTCTTTTCAGATCTCAAATTTTGGTAGAGGCGAAACAATGCTATTTCGCTGATATGCTATCTTGCTGATAACTGTCCTTGCCAATTCATTCGATGCAATCAACTTTATTGCCACAAGAAAAGATCGGAAGGATCCGAGATTGGTCATGAAGTTCGGACGTATGACTCCTTTGGCGGATCAGAACAGGTCTGAAAGCCAGCACTTATTTTTGAAAGACTGTGGATGAATATTGAGCTTGCGTTATTGGAGAAGAATAGGTGATATACCTGGTAGACATGTCAAGGATCGCAAGAAGATAAAATCTGCAGTCTTGCTTGCGGATCTAGTCCTTTACTCACTAGTTACACCTTCGTTGATCAAAAATTTGGAGAATAACGCTACCTAACTTGGATTGCGTGGGATTCAAGATCATGTCTTGCATTCAGGCATGCGTAAGTCACAACTGCCTATTAACGTCCCTTTCCTATGGTACAGCTTCGGTGAACGCCGAGAAATGATGCAGAATTTTGCCTACTCCAGGTCCACTGGTCACAACTTGCAAAGCGTTGATATCCGCCCAGGTATTAACACATCCCAGTATTTGTTAAGTGTAGCTTATGACTTGAGAGTCTCTGTGATATCTTATGCCGAAAGACCACGCTTCTCTGATTCGGAGAAGAAGATAACCATCCGCCATAATTTCTTCACCAGGACCTCAGCTTCTTCATCCAACGCCTAGTTGAAGTTAGTGCGATATTCGTACAACAAAGAGACAAAAGCTTACCCCCTCCAGTAACTCCACCAGCTCTCCAGGCTTTCCTCTCTCGCGAACGTGGCCTTCTACGACCTCCACAAGTAGCTGCTCTTGCACGCCCAGATATTCCACAATCTTCTTCTCGACGAACGGCCGCAATTTCTCCACGATAACGACATCGTCCACAAAATCCCACTTGATATCCCAGGCCCATAGGCCATCTTTCTCAGTCGGAATCTCAGCTGCCAGTTGTCTAACCGCTTGATCTCTCTCCTCATCAGAGAGTGCGGCCGTAGATGAAGCTGAGGGGTCGAATTTGATAGGAATAAGAGTACGTTTGGAAGTTTTCTCTGCATCCTCTTCGTCCTCCAATAGGCCCTCGACCTCTGCCACTGTCCGCCTTGGAGCAACGACCTTCTGCGCTTTCTGCGCTGCAGCACCAAGAGACAACTTGAACGGCTGCTGGGCGCCCATTCTTGGCTGTCTGCTCTGAAGCTCCTCAGCTTGCTGTTCGAGGAATGAATCAGCCATCCCACGAGCCTGCTCTCGGTCCGCCAGATCTTTCTGTCGCTCTCTTTTCTCGGCTTCACGATCTCGCTCATCGGCTGCTGCTTCACGAGCACGGAAAGCAGCACGGTTGCGGATCCATATACTACGGTCACTGTAGTATTCTTCCGTCTTCCTACTTGCTTCCAAATCATCATCCCAATCTCTCAACCGTCGGCCCATTTTCTCTTTCTCCGCATTACTATTTGCATCATCTTCATCTTCACGCTCCTTTTCTCTCTGGACAGCAGCAGTCCGAGATCGTTCACGGTTCAACCACCGGCGCTCTTGGTCGAGATAGTGCTTTTCTTGTTCAGATTCTTTCTTTGCAATCCGACGTCTTTCAAGCTCTTCGTCGCTGGCAGAATCGTCTTCCTCTTCGCGGTTGATCCAAACGTCTCCAGTTGCCGCACCGTTGATGCCGCTTCCATTGACGAATTTGACACCTTGTTGATAGTCACGAGGCATTTGCGAGCCTTTAGGTCCAGACGGAGCATTGGGCACACCTCGTGGTCCTAGTGGAATGTTATTTGCATTACCCCCTGAAGGGCCATTAGGTATTGTCGGTCCCGGTGAAGCGAGTCGTGATGGCCGAGGAGCACCGTTCCGTTGTCGTTCCAGAGCCTCCATTTCTTCCTCGCGCTTCAGACGTTCCATATCTCTTCTGGTGCTTCGGTCTCTGAATGCAGCGATTTCTTGAGCAACTGTTTCACGCATTTCAGCAGGAATATCTGCAAGCTCATCATCCACTGCCAGAGGTATGTTCACAACTTCGACGTTGTCTCCTCTTCCATCTAAATCATGCATCATTGTATCTTCGCCTTCTGGTGCCTTAACGAACACCGGCGGATAGAACAACTCATTGATAGCAGCCTTCAAACCCAGTCGCGCAGCATCCAATGTAGCTTGTTGTCCAGCAGGATCATCGCCGCGATTTGAATGGTAATTTTCGAGATAGTTGAGCGAGTTATCGTCGACAAACACAAGAAGCTTGCTCTTGTCGATCTTCTCATCTTCATCCTCCTCCTTCTTGACTCCGTCGCTTGGTTGTTGTCGCTTGGTTGGGATTTCAATATCTTTGAGAACCTCCACAGCAGTAGCCAAACTTTCCGCATCATCGTATTGTGCAAAACCGAATGTGCATTGCTTTCCATCCGCATCCACGGCTCTATCCCATCTTCGTAAGCGTCCCGCTGTACTTAGTAGACGCTCAATTCCGTCATCTCCGCCTGCACCTTCTGTAATTCCTCCAACAAATATGGTCCGAACGATCTCTTCCTTTGTTGGCGGTACAAGGGACATCATGCTTTCCCTTAATGCTTGGCGTTGGGCATCCATTCCTCTCTCCGCTCCCAAGCCAGGTCTTCCTCCACCTCCAGACATCGGATCTTGATTCTCTCTCCGACCTCCAGACATGGGTGTAGAAGGTTTCGAAGGACCTGTTCCTAAACGAATGACGGGCGCTGAGAAGTTGATGTTCGGCATGTTAGGGGGACCTTGGAAGCTAGCAGGGAGGCCGCTCGGTCGAGTCGACTGTGCATTGTTGGCTTGCTGTACACCAGGAGGAGGAGCCGTACCTGGAGCGGACATGGCTGGAGGAGGGCCTAAGTCGATGTTAGAACTGCTTGTGAAGGGAAAAGCACGCAGACTCACCCATTCCTGGCGGTGGCGCCATGCCAGGAGGAGCACCATTCTGGCCTGGGAAGCCTCCAAAACCTGGAGGGCGGCCATACGGCGATGCTATTTACTTTGTCAGTGTCTGTAAACATGAGGATCAGAGAGGGTCAAATGCGCAACTCTGCTCACCTCCATAAGGGTTGTACGCCATGACGATTGTTCTGATATAATGCTGAGATGATACCGCTCAATATGGTATTCGCAGAACTATCGAGGTTAGAGACGGCGGTCTTAATGAGTTATGGTCGTGGGCGCAAAGAAGAGCGTTCAAAGCTCTCCAAAATTCACTCGGCACAGACCACCCAAAGTTTAGCGTCGCCAAAGCTCCGCCTCGAAAGTTCATCCAAGTCGAACGACATCTCTACTACGCCCCCATCAAATCACTCAATGTAAGCTCTCTCATCTTCGCAGAGTCCAATTGCATTTACTAACGCTATATAAGCCCAATGGAACTTCGAAAAGCCGCTGACGCCCTCCTACGGTCTCAGACCAGCCCTTTTACCTCCTTGCTCAATCCTTCATCAGCATCAAGATGGGCAACAGGGGCTCAACTTTGTTATCGAACCGCCAATAGACCCACCCAAAGGTTTCTCTCAAACTCAACAAGGCACAATGCAGTAAAACCTGAAGCCACCACTTCCGCTAAGCCAGCACCAGGTGGCTCCAGCAAATCACCAGACTCTGTCGATGAGCTCTCCAAATCCCTTTGGGCTAGTCCCTCAAGCAGAACACCCTCCTCTCTGTCTCTCGATGCCCAGAAACGCATGAACAATGGTGACTCGGCCTTCGACATTTTGAATGCAATAAGCTCACTTTCCAAACCTAAGCCGTCAGCTAAGTTTGATGCCGGTGCTATGCTGAATCCATCCGCGCCTCATGACAACAGGAGTATTATGGAAAGTTATGCTCAAGGAGGATACTTGGCTATGCCTAGTACTCCTAGAGCGCCGATGCGATTGAAGCCGACTACGGGTAGGAGTATAACTATTGGGACAGGCATCGATGTTGCCAGGGGTTTACGACTGTTGGAGCAGAGTTGCGCGAGGAATCGGATTCGGTCGGACGCTACGCAGCAAAGGTTTCATGAAAGGGGGGGATTAAAGAGAAAACGATTGAGGAGGCAGAGATGGAGGAAGAGGTTCTTGGAAGGTTTCCAGGCTACTGTTAGCCGGGTCAGGGAGTTGAAGAATCAGGGATGGTAGTTCATGCACACACATGATGGAGGTATTTGATGATCAAAGAAGTGTATGATTTCAAACCCCACTGGATCCCCGGGACCTTAAAACGCCGGAACTCTCTTGAGAGGGCAATGACGTCGCTCCATTGATATGTATAGGACAGAAATGGATGGTAATATATATGTAACAATGAAACTCGGTCAGGCTCTTCAGTACAAGAAGGATCAGCTGGAGAGAAGCGCTTTATTGCAGCCATTTCAATTCCGTCTATTTGGAATGTGTCAAGATGCGTCATCACAAGGCAAGTGCCCAAGTCACGCTTCCCTCACTGCGCGAGAATTGATTTTTGGAGTTGATCGTGAAACTGTATATTTTGATTTAGCACCGTGGCTCCAATTTTTTTGATACAATGTATTTTCAGGTGCCAACGATCACACGTGTTTGGTGGAGCAAAGACCGAATTTGCCCATCTCACATTTCAGACAATCAAGCCACCAGTCTTAGCCTTTCCTAAATCACAATCATAGTATTAATCATAGCCCTATACTCCGCATTACGAGGCACACTATTTCCATGGATCTAGTCTCGACGATCTGGAAAGTAACGCAGAGAAGGCCGTGCCAACGTATGGCTTATCGCAGTAAAGCTCCCCTTATGTACGAACGTGGAGATATCGGCGAATAGTTTGGAGGCCATTTAATCAGTTCTGTCGATTATGGTATACAAGATTGCAGTAATGTGTAGGCTCGTAGCTGGAGACTTTAGATGGTCAACGAGATGTGGACGTTCGAACATACTTGAGTATCAACATGAAGCCATACATGAAGTCCTATTGTTATCTTATTGAGCGCGTTGAAATGTTTACGGAACATGAATGAATCAGTATATCTGAAGTTTCAAGTACTACCCTACAGAAGGCAAAATGACCCCGATGCTTGCTCAGCATACGAACGGAAAATTTCTTATTGGCTTTACACAAGAACGGCTCGCGACCAAGAGTGATCCACTGAAAGCTTTGGAAGCTTTTTCATTGCCCTTTTCAGTAAGCCTTTCCTGCGTTCAGTCACGAAAAGTGCATAACGAGGGGCTCCTCCCCCCTTTGTGCCCTCCACTTATTAGTCGCCTCTATCGCATCTTCACAACCTATGCACAACCATCCCCACTTCCGCGCAAATCCCTCTGTGATCTCCCATCCGCTAATATCCCATGGCGGCGACCAAGCGATGAGCCCACGCTTCTCTATCTCGGAGGCGGGGAAGCCCTCAAACAGCCCGCCAATTGTATCTGACCACAGTTCACTAGCAGTCACAGGCAAGTCAGCAATGCTTCATTTGGAATCATCTAATGAGCCGAATTAAAAATTCCTGCTCCCCAAGCACCTACTCTTCATCATAAGTTCCAATTGCCAAGATGAGATTATCTCTCAAGCGAGGGAGCGGAACGATATCGATCCAGCTTTCATGCGGAATCGTGCGCTGGATCTCAGTTGGGGATAGGGACTGTGGAAGAGACTGGGGAACCGATGGACTTGGAAGGATGTGCAAAGCTTCGGAATCGCAATCACTGTCGAATTTCGATGAGACAGGTGCGAGAAGACGACGGTTGATAGCGCTTGCACGGAGGACGTTAAATTGCAGCAGAGTAATCAAGTGATCTGCAGAAAGTGGGAACATGATTCTTACGACCGGTGATCCTTTTAGGGTAGTTCGGTTTGGAACAGCAGACCCCCGTGGAATCAAAGGAGCTCCGGTCTTGTTGAGTGCATTGGCTACGGAAGTCGGAAAGTTGGAGACTATCTGTTGGTCCTCGACCCAGCATGGTATCTGAGGCTCAGTTTCACCGATGCTTGTTGGGGATGTCAAGGTAGATGCATAAGACGTTTGTGATTGTAGAGCTTTGCGTCGACCTGCGCTAGTATCAGTAATGCTGGGAGACTATCACTATTGAACCAATCTCGAGGGGTTGATGATTTAAATTTTGCCAATCTTTGAGCTACGTAGATACTCCATGACACGACATGATTGGATTAAGATTATTGTTATCTTTATTTGAAGTGTTCGAAGGAGGCAAAATCATATCTGACTTACGGTGAGCCCTCACGTTGAGCCTGTTCTGTCTCTTTCTACGGGACGCAGCATCTGTGACGCCAGTCCAGTCATCTTCGAGATCTAAAACCTGATATTTCTCAGTCAAATTCCCTGTGAGCAATAAAGCTATGGATCTAACCTACCTCCGCTACCTGTGGCATTGGCATTAGCTGAATTCGGGATGAAAGCTGTTCAGCACTCATGGCGTTTGGGCGGACTTGATTGGAGCAGGGGATAGATAGATTGGAAAGAACCTCCTCGCATGGAAAGATTAGATTCTGATCCTTAGTATCGGTGGCTCGGCTGCTCACTTAAATATATGCTGTCTGCTTACAGCTAGTAAGGATCTGCGGTCCTGATAATGACAAGGCACATTGCGCGGTCTTTCTGGTACATTGTAGGGGGTCAACTCGAGCTCTCTTCTGAAGTAATATGGCCCAATCGGAGGGTTTTGGCCTCGATCTGTGGGACCCATATGGGCTTTGTCTTGAGTCGTTGATTGGTCATGGCTCCATGCATCTGGCTTACAACCACGCTTTACTCGATTTGGCTATCACCCTATTCTTTGCGAGAAGTCTGTTCGGGACAGTTTATTCCCCAGTCTATGTGAAAATAGTCATTTCTGGACTGACGCGTACAATAGACAATCTGGCAGTAATAAAAGGGGATAGCCTCGGACATTCTTTGACTCGGAAACATGGGCTGTCTCATTAAAACCCCAAGCTCTCTTCCCTCTTTTTCAGAATTCTACTACTTTGATCTGTTGTCAAGAACTGAATGTAAAGATGACTTTTAATCCTGATTCCCTTCCAGACCTGACTGGCAAAGTCTACATCGTCACCGGCGGAAGTTCTGGAATGTGAGTCCCGTCCGGTCTGCCTCGCTATTCCATCAGGCTCACTAGATTGCAGTGGCTACTACACAGTAGCACGCCTTGCCCAGCATGGCGCCCAAGTCTACATGTGTGCACGATCACCAAGTAAAGGAAATGCTGCCATCACTGAAATCAAATCCCTCTATCCCCAAGCTCGCATTACTATTTTAGAAATGGATCACCTCTCACTCCCAACTGTGGTTTCCGCTGCCAAGCTCTTCCTATCCAAGGAAACCGCTCTCCATGGCCTCATTAATAACGCTGGAATCATGGCAACACCCTTCGAGATGACCAAAGACGGACATGAAGCGCAATGGCAAACAAACTACCTTGCGCACTGGGTTTTCACCTCTCACCTCCTGCCTCTCATGCTCAACACCTCGAAAGAACTCCCGCCCGGCAGCGTACGCATCGTAAATCTGTCGTCGTTTGGCCACTACTCTGCGCCCAAAGGAGGAATAAATTTCGATGATACGTCTCTCCCGAATGGCAACGGAATGGCTCGATACGGCCAATCTAAACTTGCCAACGTACTGCACATAAAGACTCTCAACGGGCTTTACGGACCTGATTCGCCAACCTCCAGATCTGGCAAAGGCGAGATATGGACAGCAGCTGTGCATCCCGGTCTTGTGAAGAGCGACATCGGGGCTCGAGCCGAATTCCCATTTGGGACGAGGGCGATAGTGGAATTCTGCGCTGCTCTGGGTGCCAGAGTTGACGGAGATAAAGGCTCGTGGACGAGTGTGTTCTGTGCTGCGAGTCCTGCAATGAAGAAGGAGCAGAGTGGGACTTATTTTCAGAGAATTGCTGAGGCGGGGTGGCAAAGCTCGATGGCAAAGAACCTGAATCTCGCGGCAAAATTGGAGGAGTATACAAAAAGAGAGATGCACAGAGAGGGTTGGGTTGAATGAACAAGAAAGCAGCTGGGGCATACTGAGGGCGGAAAGGCTTGTACTTATTCCCAAACCGACGAGATTACACATTCAGCTCAAGTGAAATGACCGCCTTGTTACAGATCATGTGTCAAATGTGTATCAACTTCCTCGCCGTCTGTCTTAAGTACAACTAGCTCCCCAGCTGCATTCTGCACGTCTCAAAGCTCGATTTTTGCTCTGCTCGCTTGCTGAAGACAAATTATAGTATCATGATATACGCCGGAAGGTCGAAGGCTATCTGGCTTCGAGCCTGTATGAAACAAGCCTAGAATGCATGTGTATGTTTTCCTTCCAACGCCTCAACCAAACGCCTAGCTAAATGCCCTGAATATTTCTTTTCCCAACACGGATCAAGCTCCATCGTTCCTCGAGTGAAACGAATCACATATAATTTGCAATGCTCTGTCGCAAAGACAGCCCTTGAGCCCGTAGCTCAGGTGTTCCCAAATTAGGTTCCAAAGCCTGCAACAAGTCCGCGATCTCCTGAGCATTCTGATCGCTGCCAAAGATAGCCTTGTTGTTCCGAGCACAGTCATTATACCATTGTTGGCAGACATACAAGATATGTGCAGCTAGGGTATTCCTGGCGCGACCAACCCAAGGGTGTGCTTCGTTCCAGTACATGTCTTGGAGGGTGGCGATGATAAAGTCATGTGAGAACTTGACATGAAGGAAGAGATCCGGGACCCAGAACTCAGGAGAGTTGCTAGGATGGCTGATTGCGTATGTCTCGATCAAAGGGATCAGCAACGAAGGAGGAAATGTGAGTTGCGAATAATTTAGACGCGGGCCCATTTGACGGACAACATTGATGATGGCTTCCCATGGTTGTTGAGTAGAGGTAGGATCATCAACAACAGCTTGGTGAGTAGATGTGAGATAGTATTGCCAAGCGGCGTTTATATCAGTCGGGGTGCGGTGGTTGGCAGCCTCAAAGATCAATAGGGACAGGTCGTAATAAGATGCTCTGTCTGTGAACCCATTGAACAACTTTACACATGGTCAGTTGTGCATTAAGGTGGGATTAGGGGACACTTACTTCATTTAAGGAGAGGATTTTGCCATCGAGTTTTTGAATTTCAGCCTTCCTTTGAGCTGGATCCATATCACGGGGGTCGACTCTGAATCTATGAAGTATTTCATCTTGGATGTTGGAAATTTCAAGGAATTCGCCGACTTCATAAAGCAGAACTTGCCGTTGTTGGCGTCCAACTCCTCCAGTTTCAGTTGAAGCGTTGGCTTTGGCTGAGCTAAGGTATTGCATCCGACGTGCGAGAGGGATTTGGAAGTCACTCCTGGCTAAATCCGCTTGAACAGTTGCAGCATTGAAGAACTCGTGATTGTAAGAGAAGAATTTCCATAGAAGGTCAGCCCCATCAACAGTCTCCCTTGCAATTTGTGTCAAGTAGCGAACGACAAACGGAGATTGCGCGGAGAGTAGTCGGTCATGCCATCCTTGATCCCGATACCATTGGTATAGATCGAATTGGAAGAGTTCATCATCCGAGTCATTGACCACAGCATACGCCTCGTTTCGTTTCGTGGCGATGAGGCTTGGGCGACCGTCAAACGATTCTGGTTGGAGGCTAGTCTCTTGATCAACTAATTGGAGGATGCTGTGAATGATGTCGTAGCAATACTTTCGGTTGTTGTATTCCTCAACGCGACTATCACCGACAGGCTTGCCATCCTTAACCCAGGCCAAGGCTTTGTTACCTCGGTCGTGTTCCTTAGCAACGTTGAGAGCTAGCTGAATGGCACCTGCGAAGAAATGAAGGCTGGCAAAACCGTCGGTAGCATTGTACAAATTCGGGTTCCCCAAGGCCCCCGCTACTTGATTGAAAAGGCGTAAACTTTCGTTTAGAAGACCTCTTCCTCCCTCGGTAGCTGCACCTAGTTCCCCAGCCTTCTTGAGCTGTTCCTGGGCCTTGAAGATAACGACATCGTCGGCACTGCAGAAGCTGCCGCATCGTCGTCGTAAAGCATCAGCGACAGTATCCACGTTTGAGCCACTGGCGATATTGCGATTGACAATAGCTTTGACAAGGACTTTGGCGAGATCTTTGCCTTGTTCCGTGGAGAAAAGAATTTCGTATGTGAGGTCGCGCAGTTGTTGCTTGGTAGCGTCATCCAATATGGTCCAGATTTGGTCAACTCGTTCATCGAACAGCATTTGTACGAAAGATATACCCTCAATTATGCTAGAGTTCAACATCAGAAGGGAGTGAAGAGCTTGGTGTTCACCCTGAAGAGCGACATCCTCCTGTTGGCTGGCTGCTCTCTGGAAGCCATCGGGTCCTGCAAGACCTTCAATGAAGGATTTGTTCTTCTCCAAGAATTGCGAGAGCCTTGAGAGATTTTCTTGGACGGAGATGAGTTTTGGGATGTTGACAGTAGTTTCGACTGTCACAGATCCAGTTCTATTGATCTTTTGTGTGACGACAGAGGTTTTCCATAATGAACGAACGATACGACTCATATACAGAGCGAGGCCCTCATGTCTCGAGGAAGGTCGTACATTGTCAATGGCATGTGCAGGTCCTTCTGAAACAGAGTTTTGATCAACGGAAGGACGGCCACCAAATTCCACGTAGCATTTTCGTGCTAATTCGAGGGTTTCGGGATCATTGATTCTGGCAAGTCGGGCTTCTCCGGAAGGCGCCACATCACTCCCTTGACCACATGCCACAGCTAGGGCAGTTGCAGTAGTTTCACCTCTGCCATATTGTCGAATGAATTTCTTTATCTCATTCTCTAGTCCTTCGTCTCCACCATGGCTGCGGATCGCTGCAGCAAACATGTCTACCAGTCGTCTTCGGCGGATGATATGAATGCCAGTGTTTGTAAGAATCGCAACTTCAGTTGGTGGCTCATCGAATTGAACAGCAAGTTCGTTTCCAAAACCAAGAGGTTGGGACACGGCGGCGAAAGGCTTTGTGACTAAACCAATATCTTCCATCATGCTGTTCAAGTCTATCCAGTTGCCTTGTTCGTAATATCTTGTTGCCTGCGCAGAGAGATCTCGTGCTTGCAGTGCAATACGGCCAGTATCGGGGCCGGATACAAAGAGGGCATCGCGGTCTGGGCGGTCTGCTTTGCAAACAAAGCACATGAAGAAACCAGGCGGGTAGCGCAAGCTCGTTCTTGTGCGAGCAAGAGCAGTTGATGATATTTCGGGAGTTCCCTGAGCCTGTATGTAGACTTGTCCAGGCGGAGGTGGAGGAGGTGGTGTGACACGGGGAGGAAACTTGATGTGTTGAATTTGCATGCTTTGCGGGGCGCCTTGGGCAGTGAGATAGCCATATGCCTTGGTAGCGCTAAGGAAAAGGCGACATCCGGTGGAGGTGGTGGCCATAAGATGAAGCTTTGAGCCTTCCTTTGCTGATATTGGGCTTATGGAAACAATTTTCATCGAACTGGGGAGAAGAGGAGAGTTGGAGATCATGTGACTGATGTCTCTTAGGCAGTCTCGTTGGCGCTTCTCGATGACTTGGACAAGAGTTGTCGGACTATCCATATAGAAGGTTCGGATAGAGGATTCGGAAGAAAGAGTGTAAACAAGTTTCCTGGTGTCATCCACTACCATGGAGACAACATGCTCCTTTGTCTTACCAGACCATATCGCTGGCACGAGTGACTGATATCCAGGGCTTGTCTGATTAATTCTGCCACATCGATTTGAGAACCACCCTTCCTCTTGTTGATAAGTGAGTTCGTAGACTTCATTATCAGCCTCTCCACCAAAGAATATACGGCCGGTCGCGGCAGACCCTTCGATGGTTTGCACGCTGATACCCCGAATCGAAAGCGACATGCCAGTTTGATACAAGCTCACAGTTCTAACACCGGTTGAACTGAACGAGGATTCGACTCCGATCAAGATCACTGTTGCAGTTGTACCGACCACCAGAAGATGTGTGATAGCTTTGACGAATACTCCCTCCCGTGGTACCACAAGCTTGACGGCAGTGATGCTATCAGCCTGGTCCTCATATCCAATAATCTCTGGGTTGGGGTTGGTGTAATCCCACAAGTATAGAGAACTGTCAATGGAGACCCATGCGTGATTGATCTCAGCAAAGAGCCCCATCAAGGTTGAAACTTCCGCGCGGTTCCACTGTTCGAAGATTTGGTTTGGAATATCGTACATTTTTGTTCGTTGGAATGGCGCCCACGCAGCCTCATGATGGGCATCGGGAAGGTCATAGTCGGAGGATATACCCTCTGCGATCAAGTTAGCGGTATTTCTCGAGTTTGGGGAACATCGCACGTACGCCTGACATAGCTATCGATTTCTGGGAAATTTGCTTCTCTGATCAGAATTTCATTTATGGTTCGGGCGGCACGCTGGATCGGTTGTAAGGATCGCATCTGGGATTGTTGGTGCGATTGGTCGAGGGGAGGTTGTTGCGGTCCAGATGGATTTGAGACGCCTGGATCGGGACCCTGGCCACCACGAAGTGATGGTTGCTGGGTGCGATAGAAAGATGGAGGAGGTCGAGCATCAAATTTTGAAGCTGCAGGAGTGTTGAAAAAAGCCCCTGGTAGAGGACGCTGTGGCGTCTGCATTCCTGAAAAGGCCATTTGAGATGCGCCTCGAGTTTTGAGCTTGACTACCTGGCTGATCGCGATGCCGGACGCTGAGGAGGGTTTTGCGACTAGAAGAACTTCATGAAGAGCAAGATGAACGGAAAAAAGTTGCTGTATGATATGGGATAGGCAAATTCGTCGAGGTTGAGCTTGAATATCGTCGGTCAGCGCCTGCGAGCTTAAGATTCAACGAGACGCGACCAGACCCAAAATAATTTTGGATCTTGAGCTCCGTCGAGACAATAGTAAGCACGTGACCCAGGCACAATAGCAGACTTCTATTCATGTTTGGAGACAACGAGACAATAGGAGATAAAGCATTGTTAAAAATTCATTGTTGAAGATCCATTGTTGAAAATTCAAAAGAGATGAGACAGCTGTCGAATCTTCATTAAGCTGAATGCAAACCTGTTGATTTTGTTGACCACTTCCGGTTTCCCTTTCTACCTAGCTATGGGTTCACTTGACCTCACTGGCCGCGAGGATGAAATCTTAGGCTTATCTATTGAGTAGAATCTAAAAAGATGTATCCTATATAGATCAGGAGATAGCATGTGGCGCAGAAAACGGTCATGAATTGTTGGACCTTATCTTTTCTCGCAGTCAAGTTGGGTCAATCACGCATAGTCGAACAATACGTCTCTTGGACAATGATAGTGTATTTTCATAATGGATTTGTTCCGTAATGCTATTTTTAACGCCTGCCATGTGGTTTCCATAGGATGCAGCATAAAGCCTCTCGAGGCCAGCGAAATCCACCTCGCAGCTTATACTTTCTTGCATGCTAACTCATTACTCATGCCTTCTTAGAATCCCGCTCCGCCTTCTTTAAAGCCCGCTTCCGAATAGACTCATGCATGCTCCTATTCTGGCCGACCACGAACTTCCCACCTAACCCAACAGTATTCTCCAACCACCACTGCATAAGGGCGTGTACCCAGAACGGTGTGCTCGTATAAGCCACCTGCTGTGCTCCACCAGCCCTTCCAACCTTCCCTAATACCGCCTTCACAAAGTTCCTCGGATTAGGAATGAACAAGCTCGTCTTCCGGATCTTGCTCATAGCTGTGGTAACTAAATAGCTAATAACTAGCTCAACATCAACGCCCGTACCCTTTAGTTCGCCTCCTAGGGCCGTAGACCATTGCTGCAAGAACGCCTTGGATCCAGAATACGTTGCCAATAAAGGAGTAGGGAGAAGACCACCGAAAGAACCCATAGTAAGTATAAGCCCACGTTTCCTCTGCACCATCCCCGGGGCCACAATTTGCGTAACCCTCAGCGTCCCGATACAATTAATCGAGATGATATCCTTCATCTCCTGCTTAGGAGTTTGTATAAACGGTACTGGAATAGCATGACTCTGCCCAACATTATTAACCAGAACCGCCACATCCAATCCATCCACCAGCGCTTTCAGACGCGCATAATCCTCATCTTTGTTCTGGGAGAAGTCCATTGCAAGGGTCTTGGTTTGAATGGATGAGCCGGCATATTTATGTTCGATTTCTGAGGCAAGGGTGGAGAGTTTCGCAGCGGTACGAGAGATGAGGACGAGGTTGAAGCCTTTTTGAGCAAGCTGGATAGCGTATTCCTTGCCAATGCCGTCAGAGGCTCCGGTCACTACTGCCCAGGAGCCTTTAGGTCCATATGACCTCAACTACCATGCATTATTTAGCATGCGGTCGGAGAGTTGGAGGTGTTTGAAACTTACACTCTTTCCGCTCAGAACGAATAAGCTCAGAAGCAACTGGATGTAGCTGAGGACTTTGCTTCCAATGAACAGAAATCCAATGGCCGCAAAGGCTTTGATTGCCAGATTTGGAATATTGTCGATTATGGCGTCCATCTTCAAATCATGCGTGGTGTGGTGGAGAGCGAGTGTCGATAAATGTTGAAATTGGTTGAGGATTGGGTTGAACCTCCCTGGAGACTTTACGCGACGCGAAGATCGAAAGTTCTTACCACCAATCAGCCTTGCGAAACGATCTACAAACCGCAATTGAGAACTCGAAATTCATCATTCAACCCAAAATGGCTTCTTTACTGAGCGCCATATTGCCCTACCTCCCTCAGCACGAAGGCCTGCTACCAAAATGGCTTCTCTTCGTACGACCCTTTTGCTCCTATCTTCACCAGCTACTAATCGTACCAGGTCTCCATCCTCTCAATCGGCAACTCCATCCAAGCGTACACAACCCTCGAATACACATCCCGCGTGTACTCTGGTCCCAAAACCCTCAATCCCTCTTCGCCCAAAACAGTCTCCGCATACCCTCTCTCCAAACTCGCCCCAAACTCTCCCGCAACCCCCCTCTCATCACGCACTTTCGGAACATGGACGCTCGTCCAGAGCATGGTACGGATATACGCAGCATACAACATTGATAACTCCCAGATCTACGTGATGGCGTATTGGACGTACGTAATTGCTTTTATGCACTTTATGAGCGAATGGTTCTTCTATAAGACTGCGAGATGGGGTGCGCCGCTTGCAGGTCCTATCATTGTTGCGACAGGGAGTTTGGTTTGGATGACGGCGCAGTGCGGGTTTTATACTAAGTGAGCAAGGGAAGGGTATAGCACACAGGGAGATCTAGAGGTAAAGGCCGCTCAGTGCGGACTGTACAAGGAAGCTAATCAAGGATTGGGGTGGTAATTGGTAATTCTAATGCCGGCACAACATCTAGCTATGGACATACTCTATTGTAAAGACTTTCTATACAGCTCTCCTCCGCAATTTCTCAAGCGTGCAGCAGCTTGCTCGGGCGTGATGTCCCGTTGCGGCTCAGCCATTAATTCATAACCAACCAAGAATTTCCTAACCGTCGCACTCCTTAGAAGAGGTGGATAGAAATGCATATGGAAGTGCGAAGCCTCAACTTCCCCATCTGTGCCTTCCAATGGTGCTTGATGGATGCCCGAACCTACAATATTAGCCTGTCCTCTCTTTAGGAATATAGAAGTGGAAACTTACTATAAGGAAAACTCGTCTCGAATAAATTATCATACCGCCGTGTAACCTCCGCAATAGCCTCCGCAAAATCCATCTTCTCCTGATCATTAAGATCAACCAAGGCTCTTTTCTGCTTCTTACTCAAAATCATGACCTCGAAAGGCCAAGTCGCCCACCAAGGACATACAACTAGGAAAGTCGTATTCTGGAATACGATACGCTCTTTGTTTTCCATTTCCACCTTAGCATAATCTTCCAACAAACTCCTGCCTTCATTATCCTTCCTGTATTTCTGTAATTGTTCGAGCTCCTGAGCTGGTTCTTCAGGTAGACCGGTTGTGGTCCAGACCTGGCCGTGAGGGTGGGGATTCGAGCAGCCCATTGCTGCTCCTTTGTTTTCGAAGATCTGCATCCATCTGTATTGGGCGTTAGGAGCTGAGATGGCGTTTGTTGGAGGTGGGAGGGTCGTAGATTGCGCCACGGAGGCGAGGGAAGACTTCGGTGAGAGGTGCGCAGAGTAAATTTGTGTCCAGGTTTGGATGACGGGAAGGATTTCGGTGGGTGTCAGGTCGGCGAGGGTAAGATTGTGGGAAGGCGAGAAGGTTATCACGTAGCATTTGCCTGTGACTGGGTCTGCGCGGAGGAGGAGGTTCGAGAGATCTATATTCAGGTTTTAACCAACGCTTTGAAGTATGAGATAGAGTGCTGACCTTTTGGGTTTCCCTCTGCCTTGTATTCCGCCTGATCTTCCTTCACGGCACTGTAGTCATTGACAAACACAAAGGTGCTCTTATATTCGGGGTTTGCATCCCCTTGTGCACGCTTGTTCCCAGGACACAGATAGCACTTGTTTCATCAGGAGAGCTCTCTTCGCAGGTGGATCGAATCGCATACCGATTGATCGTACTCAGGGAGTGTAATCTTTGAGGGGGATTCTTGCTGTCCTCTTGGGAGTGTCAGCTGTGAATCTGCAAAGCGTTCTTGAAACTCACTGCCACGGCCTCTTGGTTCGGTGGGGCGATACAAGCAGCCAACTACCCCGCAATGGGTTGTATCTTCTGTGCGATATATCGTCTAGAACACTTTCAGGCATTTTGACGGTGAAACCCAAAGAAATAAAGAACGAGAGAATTTATCAAAATTTCAGAAGGACATGAAAACAAATAGATACACGCAAAAGGAAGACAGAGCTTGAAGCGACCACTGCGGGGTCGGTCCTTTTCCTTGCAGCGGCTCCACCAGATTTCCATGCGCTCGAATGAGATGACGCCGTCAAAAAAGGGGACACCCACTAGCCACAGGCCCACGTGGAAGGCTCAGCCGTGTTCCTGACTGTTCTCTTCATTCTGTTTCTTTGGCTTTGCTGATTTTTTTTATATTTGTGATGACATTTGGTTGTTGTAGGCCCTATCAATAACCCGAGGCCATCTATCAAGCAGCAGTCCAGTTTATCAGGGCCATTTTCGCTTACTCGGTATATAACTACACATCCTCAATTTTCGAGACTAGTCGTCTAGTTCAGATGGAGCCAAGGAGCTTCACACTCCCTTTTCTTTTCCCAAGCTACTTTTGAAATTCAATAAACCACTTAACATCAATCGTTTAGCTGTCGCAATTATGACTGATTCGTGCTCTCTTACATCTCTGCAGTGTTTCTCGTTGGTTGATAAGAAAACGGAGCAGGCGAATTGCCAGACCACTATTCCGACAATAAATATGTGTGGAGGTTCTACCAGTTTGGGTCTACTGTCGCCCAAGTACTTTTTTTGCTTTGCTCTTCTTGAGAATAAGCTGCTTTGCGTCTTCGTTCGCAAGCATTCCTATCTGGAAATGGCAAAGGTCTCAATCTCAGATGTTGAGTCTCCTCTCCGAAGAGGTGGTGAATCAATCCAATTATATCAATTCAATCAATACTTGGCTGATATGTTGAAGAATACTCAACATGGGCATTCGGAGAGTTTATATCCTTAATCTTCTGCATTATATTCGGAAACGTGGTTTCAAGGTGTTTGGGTCCCAGGCGAGTTGGACAATCAGACCAGGTCAGGTCTAAATAAATCAGTTCTGCTTGCAATGACGGCATAGGTCAGCCAATACCATAGAGGAGATGACCAAATGACCTTCAGATTCTTCATACGAATGCGCTTCGAACTCATCGAAGCAGATCAAAGTGGCCTAACCTTTTCAAAACGGCAGACATCAGGTGCAGCCACAATCGTGTTACAGGAAATGCGAGCTGAGAGTCTCGTATGGATCACAGGGACATTTACGGGTCTACTTACTTCAAATTCTGTTACACTGCGCATCGGGTACCCATGGGTTGCCAAGAACCTGGTACGCTTAGCCTAATTAAATAAGGTCATATACTTAGATCGTTTAGATTATACTTATCTATCTATCTATTCATCTATATTATACCAGATTAATAAGTAGATAGGTAGATAGGTAGGTACGATTATATAATAGGTCATATGCTAGGTGACACCTACCTATTTATCAACCTACTTACTCATCTAATATATTATTTAAAGTATAGAATAGTGTAAAAACTAATATAAATCATTCAATAATGATAAATAATCTATCGGGTAATTATCGGAACCCAATGGGCTATTAGTAGAGGATTGACCCACCCATGGGCACCTATGGGTCAGGTGGGTCAAATACCTAGCTAGGTAGGCGTGTAGCGTAGATTCTATGTATTTCGAAAGTCCCAACGTTATTTGGTTCAATACTGCGTACAACTACCTACCTCGGGACTTGGCCCGTTTGTCACAAGTCTTTGTGCAACAACCTGGTTACAAAACTTTAGAATGCCAAGCTCCGGTGTCCCCAGAGATATCCCTATGATTTCCTAACGACAAAATGAGGGTGATTTGGTGTCTTGCCCCCTTGACTTCATAAAAGCAAGGTCTGTAGCCCTCCAGAGCCTCGACCAATCAAAGACTTAAAGATACTCACGAATCACTTCAGAGAAAATGCATATATTTGCTATTGCAGGTACTGGTCATCCCTACATCTACTACCTACATCCTAACCTGTCGTCTGCTAGTTATTATCCTCTTCTCAACCCTCACCTCCGCCCTGCCACAACTTGCTGTCAAGCCGCCAATGAAGAATCACAACCCTTACTACCTCAATTGCGACGACTCGGGACTTGAAGCAGCGGCGTCTATGACATGCTCCAGCAAGCCTTATAATTACAGATGCTCAGCTGAAGGAGTGCTGGAATTTGATTTTGACAACCCGTGTCCCTACAAATGCACATGTTCCTGCGTTGGAGATTTCTGTGAGGATTCGGTAGATTTGCCGCCTTTTGATCCCATTATTGGGCCGGGGAACATTGGTCCTGTTGTCAACGTCCTTCCGCCACTTCCTGATGGTGATTAACCGACTGTATCCATGCCGGCTGAGTGAATGTGAAGGAGAGGAGCTTGATTTAGGAGAAGAAGAAAGAAAAAGAGGGGTAAAGATCACATGTCTTGAATTCTGTGTTCAATTCAACTCTTTCTTGGATACCCTTTTGAAATCTGATGCTTGAAACGGTGAATCTTCTCAATGACCTTTCTTGTCAAAAGTCGTCGCTGGATCAATTTTCGCTTAACCCCTTCTGCTTTGCCACCTACCTAGCCAGTAGGTTTTAGGGATGATGACTTGAGTATCCCTGGGAAGAAAGCTTTTGTCAGGAGGAGTGGGCCGAATGTGTTCAGGTTGAAAGTTTTAGTAAGTCTGCTGTTAAAATGGTTGAGGTTTTAAGTAACCTCTCGGTGAAGAGGGTCGTGAGAACAGCTTCGCTTCCAGAATCAAGATCAGCGTGAATCAAGATCAGCGTAAGTAAATGGGGACTATTGACAAGTAAGTATCTGAGTGTGTAATTGATGCATAAAGATGGAGAGGCTTCTCGTAGCAAGCTCCTTCTATATACACTCCATGTTGCTCCTTCCTTCACCCCTTCACGTAGTAAACTCATAAGCGAGATGAAAATGCGGGGAAGTGGGGTCGGCACAATATAGGCACGCAAAGGCACTTCAGGAAGTGGACAACTGCTCCCGGCAAAGGAAGCTTGCAGGCAAACCCGATCAACCATCAAGAGAACACATGAGCTGCCGGATAAATCCATCACGTGAGTCCCGTGCTCCATCTAGATCGATCAGCTAGATGCTTTTCAGGCACATCTCCTATTTTCCAGAGCATGAAGAGAGTGTTCTGCCGGCACCCCATCGCTCCTTTCCGTTTAGCCCATTCCTCATCAAAGATAGTGCGCGCCTGGTTTTAATACATATTGCAAACCAGATGATCTGGGCCATAGTCCGGGCCGTACCTCCATAATCTAACTCCGTTTCACTACCAGAGTTGGTCGACGGAGTCCTCCCTCCGAGAACTCAAATTAAGTGTTTCAATCATGATGTATATGAACCGCTCCCGCCTAGATGGTCTGCTGTTTCTCTCTTCCTCAAGTTCAAGGTGCTAGTTTCTAGAACGTCTGATCGATACATGCCAACATGAGGATTAATACTTTGCTCCCCGTTGCTCTGGCAGCGGGCACAGTCCAAGCTCAGCAAACTGCCTGGGGCCAATGTGGCGGAATTGGGTGGACTGGAGCAACGACTTGCGTTTCTGGATACGTTTGCACATACTCGAATGATTGGTATTCTCAGTGTATTCCTGGAACTGCGGGAACCACAACCTCAAAGGCCGCTACGACTTCAAAGGCAATATCAACGTCAACGACCCTGAAGACGACTACCAGCACGGCAACTTCTGGCACAACCTCTCCAACAGGCCTGGGGTGGAAATGGCTTGGTGTTGACGAGTCAGGAGCTGAGTTTGGGCAAACTGCCATTCCTGGAGTATGGGGCACGGATTTCACCTTTCCTGCCGATTCATCTCTCAGTGTCAGTGCTTCAGCCTCCATCTATCGATAATTTTTAATTAACAAAGATAGACTTTGTTGGGACAGGGGTTCAACATCTTCCGGGTACCCTTCCTTATGGAACGCATGGCCGTCGGCTCCATGACAGCTTCATTGGCTCCTGCCTACCTTGCCAATTACACGGCCACGATTAACTACATAACGGGACAAGGAGGATGGGCCATCGTGGATCCGCATAACTTTGGAAGATATGCTGGGAATATCATCACGGATACAGCTGGATTCCAGACCTTCTGGGCCAACCTCGCTTCGACTTTCAAGAGCAACTCAAAAGTGGTAAGTGCGATGTATTCAAGAAGACCATGTATAGTGCCGAGCCTAACAATATTCAGATCTTTGACACGAACAACGAGTACCATGACATGGATCAAACCCTTGTCCTTAATCTCAATCAAGCAGCTATCAACGGCATCCGCGGCGTAGGAGCAACTTCTCAATATATTTTTGCCGAAGGGAATTCGTACTCCGGCGCCTGGACATGGGAGACCGTGAACGACAATCTCAAAGCGCTCACCGATCCCTCCAACCTCCTCGTCTATGAGATGCACCAATATCTCGACTCGGACGGATCCGGAACCAGCGCTACCTGCGTGGACTCCACGATTGGTGTGGACCGAATCACCAGCGCGACAGCGTGGTTGCAGACGAACAACAAAGTTGGTATTATCGGCGAGTTTGCTGGTGGTGCTAATTCGGTGTGCTTGTCGGCTGTAACGGGCATGTTGAGTTACATGAAGGCGAATTCTAATGTGTGGAGCGGTGCGCTTTGGTGGGGTGGTGGACCATGGTGGGGAACTTACATCTATGGATTTGAGCCGCCGTCCAGCACAGGTTATAACTACTATGACAGTACATTGGTTACGTATAAGCCGTAAGGTTGAGTGGGAAAGATTGTTGTATATATGGAAGGGAACTTGTACATACATAGCTGAAACCAAAATGTGCTTATATGAGGTGTCTGAAAATCCAGATCTTGGTTGAATATCAGCACAGCGCAAGTGAACAACCGAATGGCGTTTCAATCTTAATACTCCTCTCTCTGTACCTCAACTAGTCCTGTGTGCATTGTATGCCTGTGGGATATTGACGACGAGGCTCCTGTTGCGCTTATCACGACTAATTGCAAATTTAGAAAACGCGCGGCCTTCCAGTACAAGGATCGCAACGAGGATTGAACTTCGGATGCTATCGAACAGTCAAAAATCAATTAGCAATCTTTAGGACCAATATACGTAATTACGGAGCTTGGAGAGTTTCAAGCACGTATTTGGACGACTTTTAAATAGTAAGCAGGTAATTAAGGAGGAATACTGCTTGATAAGTCTTGATTAAATACGCAGGAGGACTCTTGAGATCCATGGTCGTATGCAAAAACTTATAAATAACCTAGAGGCTCCAATGCGTAGGTAGAATAGTGTAATCAATGATGATATTCGCTTATTTGGGGCCATCGGCTGGTCTGAGCTCGGGTTATGCCAAGACTCGATTGATTGCCCGATTGAGGCAAGATCGCCGCAGTATATCTGAGGGAGTGGAATCTGTATTATATCAACTCCGCGAGACTTGATTCAAATACGATGCAGTTTCCAGTATCATTTGCAGTCATCACTCCTCATTCTGAAAAAAAAAACTCCTCCGCCAAGCAAGTTCGCCTTCTCTTACGGATTCAGCATTTTTGACCTCAGCGAGAAAGTATTCTTATTGGTAGAGATGGCTTCTTCTAAATCTACTATGTATCCTTCCAAGTCACTCGAGATGGGCCCTAATAAGAGTGGTCCTGCCAGCTTGTTTTTCAAGTCACAGCTCAGCAAGCCTGTTCAAACTCCGAAAGACACCAACCTTTACGGCAAGGTCGCAATTGTCACTGGGGCCAGCGCTGGGCTTGGTCTCGAGTCTTGTCGCCAGTTGCTCTCATTCAAGTTGTCACATCTTATCATCGCTGTACGGTCCGTCCAAAAAGGCGAAGAAGCCGCAAGAGAGCTCCGAACAAAATTCCCCTCGGCCAGGATTGATGTATGGAATTTGGAGATGAGCTCCTACGATTCCATTCAAGAGTTTGTCCGCCGTGTGGAGAAGGATCTCATCAGGCTTGACATTGTGATTCTGAATGCGGGTGTCGTCAAACAGGACTTTGGCATTGTCGAAAGTACTGGCCACGAGGAGTCCGTCCAAGTCAATTACACCTCGACCGTCCTTTTGAGCATTCTCATCCTACCAGCTCTCAAGACAAAGTCTCCTCCCTCAGCTCCAGGCCGCCTCAGTATCGTGAGTTCAGGTACCGTGTTTGCTGCGAAATTCCCTACCCGCCACGAGGCGCAAGTGTTGAAGTCTTTCGACGATAAAGCGAATTGGGACGCTAATGACCGATATGCCACTTCCAAGGTGCTCGCGCATTACTACATCGTGAAGATGGCAAGCTACGTCGACCCGAAGGATGTCATTGTCAACTTAGTCGATCCAGGGCTTACAAAAGATACGGGCCTTATGCGTGAGGTTGCTGGTCCCGTTTCCGTCTTTCTCGCTCTTATGAAGTGGCTCTTGGGTCGCACAGCCGAGGTTGGTGCATCGGCCTATGTCAACGCTGTTGCAGTCAAAGGGAAAGAGACACATGGATCATTCCTCATGGATTGGAAGATTTTCCCGTGAGTTCCCTCAATGAATGTGCAATCAGGCGGCTAACTTTCGATTCCTAGCTTCGCGTATCTGATTTATGCATCCGACAGTAACACGGTGACGGAACAGCTTTGGAATGAAACTATGCAGGAGCTTGAATTCTCTGGCGCTTTGAGAGTGTTGGAGGGTATGAGACAGTAAATATCTCCTCCGTTTTTAGGAAGCGGTTTGCAGTTGTAATTTGGCGTATGGAACCATTTGGATGTGCTTGGAAAGTCGAGAGAATATCAGCTGGATATTTTCAAAATATGTTGCACTCTTAGAAGGAGCGTATGTAAGATATTGTGATCTTAAGATTCGAGCTGTTTCGATAAACAGTTGCTTGCACCTTCAAACGCATTCTGCCCACCATCGTTATGTAGCCCGCCAATCCAGAGGTACCCTTTCAGGTGGTTGCTCGCAGCCTCCCATGATGTTATGCTTAACATGTCGAGAGTCTGCTGCATTTCAGGCTTGATCCAGGGATCTTCATAATCTACAACAGTAAACATGCTTGCAACAAACAAGAGCCATAACTTGAATTCTACCAAAGAACTGTTGTCCTCGAGAGCTTGGATTCCAAGTGTCGAGTCTTGGAGGCGAGAAGAAAGAGTCTTGAATCGCATCGAGACGCCATTCACCCGTAGAAATATGTTTTTCGAGAAAGCCAGCATCCCAATTAGGAACGCTTCGTCCAGAAGCGAGGTTCCCACATCGATCTGGAGCAAGCGGTAGAGGACCGAGACTAAAACCTCCTGGAAAAGAATACAGTCCATTTTTTGCCCAGTCTGAAAGGCCAGATTCGCGGATCTAGTGAATTCCCGAAGGTCTGCCCAGACACCACAAAGCCTAGCATCCGCTCCTCTGAAAGCCTTGGGAACAGACTCACATACGCTCTGTTCCTTAGCAATGAATGGTTTCCAGGAAATACCATCCGAAAAGAACATTGGATTGTGATCCGTAAGCATTGCAACGACGAGATCGGCTCTTGTTCTTGTCAGTGATGAATGACCGGATCGATCGGCTTAAAGCTGACACACACCTGCAGAGTTTGACCTGGACAGCACCACTGTCCTTGAACGCTCTTATACCGCCTCGCAATTTAATCATTTTGTATAGACCCATCATATGCTTCCTCGAAGCCTGGCTGTCTCCCGTGAGTGCAGTCATCATCACCAAGCACACGACTACGAAGATGGTGCCGTCCGAAATAGCTATTTGACTATCATTTAATCGCTTTTGGAGCTGCACCAAAGTTTCATTTCCATGTTGTATCTGGATAGCAGAAATTTTGTGGCCCCTTAACATGTCCAGGTACGCTTGGGTCATCCAAAGGACTGAATGGCAGTACAACGTATCTACTGCGAGATATTCGACGTAGACTGACTTACTGGCGTCGAAGGCTAGACATATCTCGATGGGAAACATTTCTTGCCCCACCACCTTAAAGACTGTCACAAAAATTAACGTGGGAGGAGTGGGATACGGGGCAACCAAGCTCACAATTGAAGACAAGATCCCGGCCATATGGTGGCATGTCATAGGCAAACTTGGTTATGGGCAGGTCTGACCAAATTTGTGGAGGAAGTGAGAGATCAGAATGAGCTACGCAATCATGGTGCTGGCTGTTTTCCTGATTGATCCACGACTCGGGCTGATCAACTCGTTTCCGCATGTTCTTGCCACGCATAACATGGCTTCGGATGAGCCGCCGAGAATTCGGATCTAGCTTGTCCTGGGAGCTGCTGACGATGAAGGTCAGCTTCGGCTGCTCTGTAGCTCTGATTAGTGAATGATGGGGTACACGTTTTATGAGACGTACTAGATCCAGACGAGGCAGTTCTAGCCATTATATTCTATTGGAGGTTACTGTTCAAAGGGGAGTAGTATTTCAATCGAGTTGCACTGAATACCATTTCGCTGGAGACAGACGCGTAAGCGAGCCGTGATTAAAGGAAAGGGAGTAATCACGTGTCTATCATCTCCGCTAGTCACATGTTATCTCAGTGCCGAACATGTAGATCATGGCCTGAAGTATGCCTAGCACAGCCTTAGCGACGAGGTTGTACGTAGCTTCGGCTAATCAGAAACCCCTTTATATATGTTGAAATTCAAGGCATCCAAACGTGCGGATCAGTGAATTCTAGGGATATACTCAATCTCAGGCTCTCGTGACTCTACCGCTACCTCCTGGAAAGGATGGATACTACATGAATCTCTTTGCAGCCATCTCCTTTGTCCCGCTAGCTCCAGCCTCGGACTCACTATGTGCCAAGTAAAGCCCAAAGCATATTTCATACGATGATGTGAAGATTGGGGAAGTATCCTCGCACGACCTAAGGCTGGTTGCTTAAGCTGGGGCGAAGGAGCCAATTTAAGGATTTTTTTTCTACTTTAATAATCGGACCATCACCGTGGCTCCTCAAATTCAGCGAGGATCTAGCGCTGTTTCTCAATTGCCAAAACTTCCGAGTCCTCCCGCTCGTCGTAAACATCTCCCTCTGCCTACAACTCTACCTTTGGCATCTTCTCGTCGTGCTTCTTATTTCTATACATCGGCCTCGCCAGTTTTTATATTTCCTTCCTAGATTAGCCCACATTCGACATACCAAAGTCCATACAAGACAATGGTCCGCGTTGAAGAGCCGGGATCGAGACCTATCTACTCGGCTTCGCTGAGAGATCGTCACCAAAGTTGTGAATTTGTAACAATCAGACTTGCACTGAAGCTTTGAGCGAATAAATAGTGCAATAATCATCAATAACGAACGTAGTTCGTCTCTCGGACAGTCCTAACCGTTCAAATCTTTTGAGCGATTTGGACACCTTAGCTGACCCTGATCAACATCACGGTTTTAATTTCCATCCCACACTGTCTAAATCACTCAAAACTTGTGAATTAACATATAGCCAGAATATGGTAATTTGAATTTCTATCGTACACTATCCCAATAGCGCAAAATATTGGAGCGTTTAGGATACTTCCCGGTACACATTTCTCACCTCCGCGGTTCGAATGCATTCTTAAGCAATTGAATTCGGAACAACAACAAAGCTCTGCCCAACCGTCTCAAAATCCGTGACCGTCACATTGCCCGTGACTGTATACGTCGTCCCACCAACCGTGTACACATGTTGCAGAAATAGCGTATCGTTCAGGGATCCAGATACCTGCACCTTTCATCAGCACTGGCCAACTTAACACCAACAAACTTGAAAAAAGACTTACCGCATTAAAGGTAACATTTCCATCCCCACACGGTTTATAACTGCCCTGGATATTTGTCCCTGAACAAGAAGTACAATATGCAGGCTCAGGACTCCCGGATACGGGGGCGTAGGATATGTTGAATGAGTATTGGCACCCGGCGGGGGAGGTACCGCAGCCGGGATTATAATTTGTCAAGTACCAGGGACCAGGGCCGGGTTGTGCGCGTTTTTGGGGAAGGGCGAGAACGGTGGTGGTGAGGAGGGCAGAAAGGAAGATGAGGAGGTTGGTTGGGAGCATTTTGAATTGAGCTATATTGAGTGAGGTTTCGGTTTCGACGAGAGACCTGAAGTAATCTTCAAAGGTTTGAGGCTTCGAGTAAATATTTGAAGGGTTCTCAGGTGAAGTAGTGGATTGATAGTTGGAAAAAGTTGATCTCGGGACTGTATCGTGGGGAAGCAGAGTTATATATCCAAGCTTCGTATCTGAAGATGTCACAAGAGCTCTTCGATGTGCAAGCGCTTACCGTGGAAGAAACGGCCAGCTAGTAAGGAAGTGCTCTTTATGCGGTCCCAGAACGTTCAGAGGTATGACGATGGAAGACAATACGAGAACCTTGTGACAAGGCCCAGTAGCTACACCCCAGTTATTGATATTCTACTGGCGGGAGCGTGCAGATCTCCATGCAGGGACGATCATGCCCTGGCGGTCACTCTTGTTCTGCAGATCTTTTGAACTGCCGAATTGCTAGCAGGCATTCAGTGGTATTGACGTCTGCCAAGCCTCTTTCTAATACGAGGTTGCGCTTGATTTCGAATATAGCTTCGAAATGGTCCTGCGTGTTCATTTCATTGACGCATACAAAAGCATGAAACCGCACGGTGATTCTTTTACCTCTGACGCAAACATTAGCTCGCGTTCCTCTGTCAATTAAATTGACAATTCATCTACCAATTCGAGAAACTTATTCGAGGACTCGAGCGTAGTGAGGCCGTTGATTTGGGAGCATGTCACCATAGATGAAAAGGAGGAAACTGGACCGAGACACGACGTCCTTACTACTTGCCATACTTCCCCATTTACGAAGACTTCAGGGAACTCATCTAGACAGCCCTTGCCAATCATTCTTCCCTCAAATAGTAGTTGAATTCTAATCTTGGACTGACAGGGAGGCGATTACTTGCTGGTTGCACTCATGCATAGTAATGTTAGGTTTCGTAAACAAACGCCGTCTCATTCCAGTTCCCAATCCAGACACAACATCGTTCAATCATCTAGAACATCCTCGTCACCCCAAGCCCGGGTTGGGCTGACAGCAGGACTTGTCTTGATCTTCGGCCGACTCATAAACACACTCTCATAATCCGGATCTCCCTCGATCAACTCCTGCTTATCAATGCCTGGCATTGCTACTACCTCTTCCTCCTCTAACCTTGGGAAGTAGCTACTTTCCCTTTGTTTCTTCTTTGCATCCTTCACACTTCGCCTTCTCTCTAACTGGGCCTTCCTCTGGGCTACTTCGAAACCAGCCATGCTTTTGCGAGTTCGCTCGATGAGTGCTGCATGCTTACCATCATCAGTGGGAGCAGACAAGCTGGTGCGGTTGGAAGGTTTGGGACGAATAGAGAGCTGCGGAAGGTCTGCGAGATTATCGAAGTCGTCATGCATGTCAGAGTATTGGGAGTGAGAGGTCCGGGCCATTGAGAGGCGGGTGCGTTCTGCAAGTGATAGTGTATGGCGTTGCTTTTTGGGGGACGGTGAGGCTGCGGACATAGAGTTGAGGATCTGATCAGCGAGATCAGATTCGGAGTCAGCTGATTTGGGAATATCGGGTGGCGGAGGTGTGCGAATGACACGTTTCGGTGACGGAGAGCTGGTTTTCTGAATAGAGGGCAATTCCTGTATAGGATTATATGCGACGTCCAGTCTTTTGTTGACAGTAGTCTTGAATGCTGGAGGAGGCATTTTTAGCTTGGCTGGCATTTGGGAAACAATTTCAACGAATTCAGGCCGCTCTGGGATATTTTCAGAAGGCGGAGTCTGAGATGTAGATTTGGCAGCGTGACTGTTGAAGCCAGGAGACGACTCATCCGTGTCACTTGCAGAAGACCATTCTTCATCTTTCCCTGGGGGTTCGGTCTTAGACAGAAGAGGCGAGCTCACAACAGGTAGCGTCATTTCAGGACGTAAGCTTTGTCTCTGAGGTCGAGTGCTCTGAACCTGAGGCTTTCCAACCTCAGACAGCTCAGCCTTCATATTCTCAATGAGCCGTACGTACTCATCGAGCGAGGCGGTAGATGCAACTCCAGGAGCCTTTGCACTTGTCCGACCAATTTGTAGATCCTGATGAAGAGTAAAGCCTAAATCGATCTTCGTTTCTTTTGGTTCGATGTACTTCTTTTTGGAAGGAGAACCATGGCCAACCTTAGCCAGAGTCTTCCTAAAGTCCTGCCATCTAGCCAGTCGAGTCTCTTGATCTCTAACCCGCGCATCAAGTTGCTCGAGAAGGCCAACGCCTTGCTTCCCTTCGACATCACCGATGGTGTTGCTCTCAACATGCTTCCAGACCTGTTCGAATGGTGTTACCAGCAGTCCATCTTGACTATGTTTGCTGTCTCCGTATAGTATCGTCTCCAGCCACTCATCACTGCCAGACCAGTTCCTCTGCACTTGATCTTGTAAAATACGAGCTTCTCTATTTGAGAGCTTCTCTTGCGAATCTCGTTCATTGATTAATTCCTTTAATTGCTCATGTCGGCGAATTATTCGGCGTTCGTTCAGGTTGAGAAGGTCGGAAAAATCCCGATATCTAGCTCTTGATTCCTCCTTTTCTCGTATATGAGTGCCTAATGATGCCTTGTGTGCCAGTATAAGGGCTGAGATAACCGTTCGTTCACCAGTGTAAGAGAAGTTTTCGTAAGCCAATTGATGGGCAATTGCTTCGTGATGGTCTGATCCCCCTTCCTGCAATACCTTTTTCAGGACTGTGTTTGAAAAATCTGCCATTACTTCTTCGAATCGATCGCCCTTGCATTCATCTAGCATTGTCTTCCTCAAAACTGTGTCCCTTCTCAGCACTCCATTCTTCTTGGCTTGGTCGAGACATCGAAAGAGAGCGGCTCGGAGGTTGAGAGACTGTAGCGGTTCAAGGGGAGGGAAGAAGGGCTGAAGTTTCTGAAGAGCATGGTGTTAGAGTAGGCATGGATTTGGTTTCAGCTATACATACATTTCTAGTCTCTTCTGGATCCCAGAGGGCAAAAAGGTGGTACAGAGCCCATTCAGTACAGTGTAGTCGTTTCTTCTGGTTTTCCTGACGCGTGCTCGTGGAGAATGTAACCGCTGTAATATCTGGCCAGTCATTTCTGAGATCCAGCTCGAGCAGTCGCAGATTGGTAATGAAGAGGGCAACATTTGAGGGTCCTGGAGCTGGGACAGTCGGTTGGGGGTTCAAGGACGATGGTTTCAGACTGTTTGAACGCAAGTTGCGGGATCTTGCAACAGAGGAATTGCTTGTTGATGAAGCCATCCTGGAGATATACCGTCCTCGGACAGTAATAACATGATACCAAGCCTCTGATATCCTGTTGGTTTGCTGAGACGGTGTATGTAGGCGGTGTGGCGATTAACGTGGGGTTCAAATCGCTGCATGTAAACAAATACGGATCGCGGTCCCGTGACTGAAAAGCATTTACTGAAGGAGACTTAGCATTTATGCTCATTTCCACTTCACTACCTCGTTCATTCCTGCTCTACCTGAGCTGTTATTTTTATATCTCCTTATTCTGTGCTAAAATTGCTACAAGTCTCTGATTTCTATGATCAAAATGACACGCGGCATTGCTTCAAGCTGGTGCCCTATGACAGAATTACTACACACTCCAGCCCCATGGAATGATGAAAAGGCTAGGCCTACTCGTGAATCAGCAAAGTACCGAGCTAAAAGCTGTGCTTAGCAGTATGGTGTCTTGGAAAATCTGGAAGGCTAAGAGGAGGGCTTTGGATGAATGATGTGTTTTGTTGCTGTCTCCACACTACTTCGTTGAAAGCTTCAGTGAAGCTCTCAGGTGCTTGAGGAGACAGTCCGACAACTATTCTTTCACTCCTCTTTGCGTAAGGAGTCTTATTTTGGCTCTCTTCTCTCAGCTATTGGGCTTCTATCATTATTTATTTGTTCTCAAATCCTACCCTTCGAGTTCTTCCGATCCTCGTCGATTACGTGTAATTCAGACCTTTCAGGAATTATATTTAGGGTTGTGGAACTTGGATTGCTTGCCGTTGAGGCGTAATCCAAACTTATACTTGTCACTCCGTCGACGCTGTGAAATTTGGTTTCACCTCAAATATTGCTGACTTGCGGTTCTCTTCATCCTACTTTTGCCAAGTTGCCAAGACTTGTCTCCCCTTCCACCAATTCCTCCTCCTCCTACTCCTCGCCGCCTTCGTTCTGCCTTACGTTCGCTTATCTACGAGGCTGAATGGCAAGGCTTTAAATCCAAAGCACGTTCAATTACCTTCTTTTCTCTCATTATCGATTATTCTTTCCAAAACCCGTTCAAATTCTCAAGGTCATTTCAAATTGAATCATATTACCTGATCCATTCTCTTGTGTGCAGCTCTTCCTTCTATTACTACAGCCGTTACGCGTACGTCGAGCTGGAAGTCCTCTCACGCCCAAAGTGTTATGTATGGGGAACGGTAAGCACCGAGATCAATCGTAGCTAACAGTACTGTGATATTGCTGCTATGTAGCATTATATAACGCCACCGATTATTTCTATATCCGCAGTGATCAACCAGCTGCGTGATTCGCCACATTGATTCGCGTTCATCTGCTAATAGTTTTTAGGAGGCGGAACAGGTGTTTCTTGACCAGAATCTCGACACTTCACAACTCAATGCCCCACGTGACCCCGCGCCGCCTTTGTTCAGGCGGCTCAGGCCTGGCTCAACTTCGGCTCAGGTCTGCTCAGGTCTGCTCACCCATCTCACCAGAAATCGTCAACTTTTAACGAGGAGCCCGAATGGGCCTCCTTTCCCAGCCAGGGGTCCCAAATCTGTTCCCACTGTAGCTAATTCCCAGACAGTTATCTTGGTCTGCCTGTCTTTATGCGTGGGACCTTTTTCTGCCTTGAGGATGTTTTATGTCGTCCTCTGCGTTTTGCCTAGGGCTACGTATTCTATAAATGACCGGTTCCCTCTTGTCTTTACCTCTCTTCTCACCCATCTTCTCACCCATCTTCTTACGGTCTTACCTATCTTCTCACATATCTTTTCACCCATCTTCTCACACACCTTCTCATATATCTCCTCACTCATATTCCCTCCCCCTTCTCTCCTCTCTCCAATCCCTCTCCTATTTCTCATTGAAGACCTTCTTTTCTCGTCTCTACTCTAGATATCCATATCCGCACATGCACAGTTCTATAAGCCATGAGCACTAAACAGGCAAAAGGATATTAGAGAGGACTGAATCCAGACGAGCAGATAGAGGCAGCCCTAAGAGATGGGCTCTCCGAGGACAGGTCTGGGATCGATAGCAATCCCGTCTATAGAAAACTAAATGAGAAGACTAGCCAACCACGGTATGACGCGATATGGGATTTTTGGGAAGCGTACGTTGCCAACATTACAAAGTCAAGTCCAGAATAGCAAGCACTGACATATCTTAGGTATAAAAGGAAATATCCAAGATCGGACTTATATAATATGAAAGACATGAAGCATATAACTAAAGCTGGCGGACGCTCAATCCCAGGCAGACTGGATAAAGAGACGGGAAGAGCGACTATCAAAACAGTACGAAATAAGATGCGAAAACTCATGTCCATATAGCAGCGTAATACAAACTTTGTAATTCCTCTAGAAGTCCATGACTCAGTGGCTCCTATAAGTGCGCCTACGGGCAAGCCTACTCCAAAGTATTAATATGTGATACATTTACTAATGAGAGAGAAAGTATATCAAAGATGTGCTGAGATATATGATTCCTCTGTCGATAGAGGAAAAGGCGCCTACGTTCCTGATAATAGAGAACTACGTCGACATAGAAGAGCTCTTGTGGCAGCATGACTACTATAACTATGCCCACAAAGGGTGCCGTATGGATTTGAGTGCCCTATTGAAGATGCATTGCTATACTTCTATAAGGTTATAGGAAATATATAAGGCGACATATAAGGTGAGATACCAAGTCTGAGGTAGAAATGAAACCCCGATTTTCGTGCTAACCATCACCAATAGGACCTCGTTTATATGGTTATATGGAAAGATAGAGAGCCAGAGATTAAGATAAGTTTCAAAAGAGAATTTACTAAAGGAATACAAGACACCCCGAAAAAGTAAGTCCAAAGTGGTTCATTCTAAGGCTCGGGTGGGTTACTAATAGCTTATACACAGACCAAAACATCCATTATATAAGAGGTTGAAGCCCGCGCCTCCTCTTTCTGTCAACGGCCTCTTGTTTCTACTCGCTATCATTATCTCGGCCGGCGCGTTCAGGGACTATAGCACTATTGAGGATGTCCTTGCTGCTAGACCGCCGCCGGGCAGAAAGTACCGGATCATAGATTGGGCAGACGGGATATTGGACGATTCGGTCTTTCCGGAGATGTCTATAGATAGACCGACCGAGAAGACCAAAAACGAGACCGCGTAGGGCCACTAGTGTTCAGACTGGGCAAAAAGGGCCGGTTTTATAGGAGGGATGGGGCTCTATGCTACCCATCACAAAGCGCTTATCAAGGTAGACGGTAAGGGGTACTCACTTCGAACAAGTTCATGGTATAGCAGACTAATTGGCAACAGACGGCGGCTATTCACTAGGGCAGGTCATGAAGTTCGCCATATACAGGAACTCAAAGACTCTTATCGGCCACTACTTAGATGACATGAGTAATATGGACGGAGCAGCAGTTTTCCTCGGCCTAGAGCCACGGCAGGATCTCATAGAAGACTTCCGCTCTACGTCCATGAAGAGAAACCCGGATCTCTAGCACTCGCTTCCAGGAAAGTGCCTGGATGAGCTGAGACAGCGCCGGGACTTTACCGATCTTGGCGAGCAGATTGATAATCACGACTATCGTCACGGAGAAGGGGCGCCAAGAGCTCAAGGCTCAACGGCGCTATGTCTATGATCAGCGTCAAAAGCTCATTAACGAAGAGTTGGCGAACTACCACAGGACGCAACAGCGAGTACACACTACCCAATATGAGGTAGACGACCAGGGCGAGTGGCACCATAGTTACTTTGACCGTATTATCCGCCACATAGTTCCTGAGCACGATCGCCTCGCTCGTACTTTACCGATCGCCGCCCCACTACAGAGTACAGAAGGTATCTCTGCTCTCCAAGACCTTATTATGCTCCGCACAAACGATTCCCGTATTGTATACCAGAAAGCGTTATGGCCTATAGGAGGTTACTGTCCAGTACCGACCTACGTCCAGGAGATTAAAGAGTAAGAATAGTCCCGCCTCAGTAGTACTACCTCTGCTAACAGAACGCGTCAGTATCGTCGTAAAAGAGAGGTAGAAGCATATATATCAGTGCTCTAAAGACTACTATAAGAAGCAATCTGGCTTCGCCGAATTTTGCTTCTAGTATAGTAGGTAGATAATCAGTGAGACAGATTAGGAAGCCCACTGCCAAGATCATATCGACAATCTCGATATGCCTTTCTAGTACGAACCAGTCACTTTCCGCCACGCCGTTGCCTATACTAGATATTATAGAAAAGTTTGAGGCGATCTATCAAGGGAACCATTCGGGTGTGCGACTGCTCAAGCAGCGAGAGCTGCGCAGAAAGGTCGAATACTTTGTTGAGTGGAAGGGTCGTCCGGAGAGCGAGAATTCTTGGGAGAAAGAAGTTACCGTAAGCCTTGAACGAATTATGGAGTTTGAGGCGAGCTAAAGAAGGAAACTATCACATTGAACAAGTATTATTCTTGGCGGGCAACTTGGCTCGTAATCTTATCCCCGCATCCATTGTTGAAAGCGTGTTATGGACATCCGTCACAGGGCGAGCACGTCAAAGGCACTAAATGTGTGATTGGCCCGGAATAATATAGAGCCGCTCCCGCAATCTAGTTCTGGAAGAGGTACTACTTTTAGGCGAGAATGTCCGCCTCCCGAGATCTGTAAATTATATCACAACTTTTTTTATGAAATTATGAATACAGAATTCAAACAAACACGCCTTGGACTCGAGCAATATCTGCCAATCTTCGTAGGATCAGGCTTTGGTGATTGGCATTTGCTCTGCGACATATCATCGGTCGTAGCAAACCACAACCAATGCGAAGCCTGAATAGCAGCGATCACTTTGCCCCTGATAAATCAGGCGAGGGAGCTGTATCGGGTCCCTATGGTTATTCAGAGGGTGTGCTGTAATCTCCCGTCAGACAGTGCTTCGCTCTTCTAAATTTGTGTATTAACACTCGCTATACAGAGGGAGCCAGAAAGGGATCCCCATAAAAATAGATAGTACAGAAAGGGACCCATAGAGCGATGCTTCATCAATTCAAGCTATATAAACGATTAAGGCAAGTTCAATTATGAACATACCCAACTATTAAAAAAATGGCTTTGCCTCGACCAAGTAACCTAGATCGCGCCAGATGGAGGACGGAATGCCGTGAAAAGCTTTCGGAGCATATTAGTAAGATCTACGCCCTTACAGATTACGGAATTTGCTTGATACTAATAAGATACAACAGAGAGCAAGCTAGGAATATCAATCAACCCATCAGAAGTTCGTCTTATTACACGCGTAGAGGATCCCTATTCTTGGCAATCTCTACCAGCAAGAACGCATCTCTTTGAAAAGAACCTAAGCAAGCATTCAATTGGAGCTTATATGGAATTATGTCGAGAAGTTGGTGTTTCGTTTGAAGCTATGGCAAAAGAAGTATGTAAGCTGATTGTCACCCGAAGTATGAAGCTAATGCCGGCGCTAGAATAATCTTTTCACTGGACCAGCAGCAAACTTTACTAACAGAATTTCGGAATTAGAAGCAGAAAATTCAAGGTTAATGGGTGAGGTCATCAAGTTGAAGGATACTGCTGCGGCAGAGTCAACACTTAAGCGAGATGCTGAAGCAGCTGCGAACCAGTTAAATTGAACACCACCACTCAAGGTTCGCCATCAAGCATTTCCCCTCAATTTACCATCAAGAAGCTTGCCTTCCCAATGATCATTCTGCCATCTTCTGAAGGCGCTAGTATGGGCGGCGACCACCACAGCAGTGAAGAGGCAGACTTGTCCATGTTTGCAGCAGTCTTGTCTAGCATGCACTTGGAGCGTCTACCGGACTTTGCATCTGAGATTCGCAGCCGCAATCGCCATCCCCAAGACAAGATCCTTCCAGGGAAAAACGGATGTTCTGTTGTTTCTCCACCGCTGTATGGATCCTATCATATTCTTTTCACTATCAAATTTAACGATGGTGAAAAATGGTTACTGAAGGTCCCTGCAACGGGCCACGCCACTCGCCACGATCGCATCTGCGCAAGCTCCCTAATGTCCGAGGCTATGACGATGCGTCTGTAGAGAGACAAGACGACCATTCTCATCCCGGAGGTCTACTCCTTCGATTCTTCACTTAGCAACGCTCTCAACTGCCCATACATACTCATGGAGTACATTGACGCGATCCCTTTACACGAGCTGTGGTTTGACAATCAATGCCCAAAGGACCTTTTGGATGCGCGTCGCGCTCGAGCTCTAGAGAAAATTGCGGTAGCTATGGTTCAGATGGGCGCTCTCACATATGGTGAAGGCGGCTCGCTCGTGTTTGCCGAAGGAGAACGAGATCCCACTATCGGTCCAATGCGGAGGATGGACATGCAAGCAATGCTGGACCGGCTGAAAACCGATGACTCTGATGAGACCGCAATTTACTGCGAAGTAGAGCCGTCCAAAGACCCAAAAGCCTACTTTCAGTCCTTGGCGGATTGGAGCAGGAGCCCAGCGGATGATTATGGGAAGGGACTGCACCACCTCTTGCGACACTTCATTGACTGGATGCCTTGCAGCACTCACTATGTTGAGCCTGATTTTGTTCTTTCGCACCCGGATTTTGACATTCAGAACTTCCTAGTCACTCCCGAAGGCAATTTGCGTGCGCTTATTGACTGGGATGGTGTAGTTACTGTTCCCCGCTGTGTTGGAAATGAGCGCTACCCAGCATGGCTGACACGAGACTGGGACCCCGCGAAATATTTCTATAACCCGGAACAAGGTGAAGATATTCGAGAGAATTCTCCTGAAGAGCTCGAAAACTATCGCGCCATGTATCGAGGGTTTATAGGAAAGGCCATCATTGCGACGAGGGCCGACAAATGGACCGGCGACAAGGAATTCAATGCTTTCGCCACCGTAACGCAAAATTCTCTAGTGATTGGAAGTCTAGAGATCGCGATTACCGATCCAGTCTCCATGCCAGATATTCTACGTAAAGTATTTGACCAGCTAAAGTGTCATGTCCCCGGCCAACCCTTGAGTGACAAAGAGGAAGGGGACGAGGCGAAGTCCAAGGAAGAGTCCATTGAGAAAACCGATGATGAAGGGGGTGGTGAGAGCAGTGATGAAGATGACTTCTTTCTGTACGATATAGCTATTGCCCTTGCTGCCGGAGAGCTGGATGACTGTCGTCTTGCAATAATCAAGAGCGGCTTCCAAGCTTTGTTCGTGTAGCATTTCATACACAACACAGTCTTTTATTTGTCTTCTCTTGTCAGCTGGGTTTGGTGTTGTAGTAGCTATAGGAACACAATAAATTGTATTGGAAGTCTTAAAGGTCTAATCCGCAGGTGATTAATGAGGATATACTGATCGTGCTTAACAGATCGGTGTGTGTTTGCATACGTTGGAGTTGAAATTTCGATACGTCGTTTGGTGCGGCTCTTGCGAACAGGGATCCAAAATCGGCCCCGAAAGAACCCCTGCTTTATTCTTTCCAATTTTAGCCAGCGGCAGTCGTAGCCGAGGAGCCCAAACGGGTCACCCCTGTCCACCATGGGCTCACCTCCTTGGCTCACTTGCTCAGCCTGGCTCAGGTTTGGCTCACCCACAGCTCAGGCTAAAGCAGCAACTGCTCAGGTCCAAAGACGGAAATGGAAAATGCTCATGTCGAGATTCCGATATCGATCAAGCTGTTACATTTGATCCTATTTCAGATACAACAACCTACTTACGAGATATCCCACAATTCAACAGACTGGGAATCTACAAAATTTGTGTGTTTGCCGTCGATAACACTACTAGCTATGATGCACGCATGGAGGCCCTGGCAGAGGCAGGAATTTCTCTTGCTCTCAACACCGACATGCCTCCATGTTCCATCAACCGGTATTAACTTAAGGATACCTACAACAGTTATTATCTACGGTATGCTTTCGCTACCGTTTATTTCTTTGACTTGCCTGAGAAGTACATAAGTTCGGGTGCCGGAACTAGAACTAGACTCACAGCTGCTGGATTTCATGATTCTGGGTATATTGACATAGAGAGTTCAGGAAATCCGACTACGGGATCGAGAGCTGTGACGATTTCAAGCTCGGGCTCGCCTGGAACACCCATGAGCAAGAGTGAGTTATGATACCTGCGTCATTAGATGCCAAGGTGTTCTCAGCGATTCGAGTTATAATTTTAGGAATATCAGGAGGAGTTTCTTTTCTGTAGAGACCGTAGCTTTGATTGCTGGACTACGCTTGATAATTTGGGATAGAGAACACTTTAAAGGGCGTACATACGATTGTAGTAAATAAATACAGAACATCTAGCAGGCCAATTTTATTGTTGCTCAAACTTCTCAAATGATCCAGGAGCACGGTCATCACGCGTCCTCAAAATACCGGCTTTAGCTCGAGCCGGTGACATCAAACTTCACTTCGCCTGCAAACCTGCGAGATCCAATCGCACTCCCCCCGACCCAAAAAAAAAATTTCCAAAAAAATTCTAAAGCGAAAAATAGCAAAAGAAACTTCCCCCAAGCTCATTAAGGCATTGGTCCAGGAAGAAGAAAAGCCCGTGGGGGTTTTACTTTGTTACTCGCTATATATAAAGAAGCGCTTTTTGTGACAATGATGTCCTGTTACGGGTTGGTTTTGGCGTGGGAGAAAAGGTCTTATTCAAATATATAAAGTCTTTATGGGGGAGCGCGAAGAGCCGCACAGAGCCGCAAAGAGCCGCATTTCAGAGCCGCAGCCACACTACTCGCAGCGGTTTGAGAAGGCTCAGCCAATGACTAAGATTTGGGTGGATTGGGAAAGTAATGTAATTTCTTCAATGCTCAGGTCTTGCCTTATATTGTATAATTTATGAAATGCTCTCATAGATTCTTGCAGACCTCAAGATTTGCCTTCTTTGTAGATCTCTGTTTATTACCTCATAGTTCTAAATCCTGGTGCGATCTGTGATTCTTAAACATGCTATCACTGTGCTGCATACATTCCGCCTATGCTAGCTAAAGTAAAGTAGCTTAATGTAATTACAACAGTTTATGTCGTTGTTATGCTAAAAATGATGAGTTGCTAACTTGAATCAAAAAGTTGATATAGTCAAACAAAGAATAGAAATATTAGAAAGTATCATCAAGAACCAAAGAAAAGACTAAGCGGGGAAACTTGAAAGACTGTAATCAGAACCAGAATTGCCCGGGATGCTCAATTTATCACTGTGAATTCTGACAAGGTAATTGCATTCTCAAGCTCCCACCTGGAAAGAACAACTCATGAAAACAGGTGAGAGGAAAGAACATGCTGATGAGTGCCTTTGATTTTGGCCATGGTATATACTATATAATCAAGCCTCCGCTAGCTACAGAACCATCTTAACCACCAAGAAGACACTGGGAAATATGTGCAGAGTGACGCCCTCCACAAACGCCATACCGAAGAAATTCGTGGGTCGAAACGCTTGCACATCACTACCTAACTCCAGCAAAGGTATCCATCTGCACGAACGCCAGAAATCCATCCTGAAGATGCACAAGAAAAGTACTCAGACTATCGCATAGCCGTGACGCATCTTCAAGCCTGTTTCGAAAGCTCAAAATGCCCACTTCTTGCTCTTTACAGCAAAGTCATCTTCGATCTCCACCTCAACCTTCGTGCCTAAAGCCTCCTTGCCTTCCTTTATCATCGCCTTCAGCTGTGCATCTAATCGCCTAATACTCTCATCAGCCTCTCTTTCTTCCTTCCGCTTCAAGGCAGCCCATCTCTGTGCTTCTCTTGAGGCTGGACTGTCCGGATTTATCGTCTTCACACCAGTCATTGGGCTTGTTCGTTGGATTTTGCTGCTACCTGAAGATCTTGGACTCGCGAATGATGCCCCTGCGTTACTCTGCAGAGCTGGCGATCCAGCGTGAGAGACACGGGATTGCAGCATAGATCTCCGAGGCCCCACTGCGCTACCGGCTCGCGAGGCTGGTCTACTAGTTACTGACTTTCGACCGACAGAGGAGGCTGTGGGCATGCTGTATCGGGCGGGTCCTCTTGATTGATCTTTGGATGGAGTATTTGTGTTTGCGGTAGGTGGAACGACGACCCAGTTCTTTGCCAGCTCATCCCCGCTGCGTGCAACTTGTCTTCTCTTCCCAGCTCGTGGAGGCGTAGCGTCTGGCGTGGGGCGATCCATATAATTGTGTATGAAATCTTCCTCGGGAAATCTTCCAGGTAGCGGTGTCGATTCTCCATCCACTATGCTATACGTCGCACTCTTCTCTGCCTCCCAGGGTGTGTCTTGCTCAATTGAAGGGTGTAAAGCATCCACTGTCGCATCGATCGTATATCCATTCCCACCACCTGCATGAAAGCCTCTGAATGCGCTCGTCTTGCAAAACTCCCAGACCTTCCCAACGACCCCTCCAACCATGCCACCAACAACTTGTAAAGCTGTCCGCCTCGATTGCTCTCCTTGGCCCGTGAATTGCCTCGAATTTGTTCTCAATCCTCTATCCTCTCTATCAAACTCTAGCGCCGCAAAGCTCTGATATTTGGTCTCCTCTCCCAGCAAGCCCTGAAGCTTAGTATCATCGCTCAACTCCCTCCTATAACCCACATCAGAGAAGTATTCGCTCTCCGCAACATCTTCCGCCTTGCTTGCCGCCACTCCTGGTGTATCCAATCCTCCAGCAAGGGCGTATCTTGTATTGACCAGTGGCGCCGGTGAGCCTGGGGCATCCCATTCATCCTTCGCTGATCGGACATCATAATCGGCGTGCGATCGTTTCCTGCCTGCGTTGGCAGGGTTGTGATTATCTGTAGACACCGCCAGCTCGTTTGAGGAACCTGTGAGATAGAGCGACGATGAGGCGGAGACAGAGGGTGTTCGTGGAGGCGGAGGCTGAAAGATCCGGGATTTTGTGCCTCTTGAAAATCTAGGAGCTTCCCCAGCATCGCGATGCGATATATTAAATGCGCCAGGCATCGTGGTAGATGGGCTTGAATTTTTCATCGATGGAGCTATTAAGGATTTCACATAGAGATGTATGCGCGTGAAGAGGAGTCGTGAGAGGAGTCGTGGTGTGACGAGCTTGACGGGAAGATCTGGCGCCGAGGCTGAAGACGAGGCTCAAAGCATACGGGTACGATCAGTGATAGGATGAAGGAGGCAAAGCCCCAATTATTGGGGAGTTGTTTTTAAAGGGGATAAAGTCAAAGATCTAAGATCTTCCAGGCAATAAATCAAGAGATATCAGATCCTAATTTTGGTCTCTCTTCCAAAGAGGTTTTATTCGGGTTGCTGTGGTGATTAGTCGGGACTAAAAGCTCAACCAAGCTTAATCCGACTCACCCAGTTACTGAACAACTTTGAGAAACACTCAAGCCAAGCACATTGAACGGATTTCTTCAACTATCTACGTGATGCAATCTATGCGTAATGCGCTTTGTCTACCAGAACGCCAGAGATATCTTTCCGTCAGACGACAGCTCGCCAAACAATTCGCTATGCAGCAATATTCAACCTCCACCCCACCACCACAAACCAACATTTCAGTAATTCATCATGCATTACCGTTGCCATGACCACTGTGGGACGAATAATAATCAGTATGCCTTCTTCCGAATCGTTTGAAGAGGGGCCAGTGAACGGGGAAATACTCACTTCTCGTTGCCACCGCCATAGTACTCAAGCTTCTGCTTCAATCTCAAATCAACGGGAGGTCTCTTTCTATCATACGAAGAATGCTCTTTTGTACCCCATAATTCCTCTCTCTCTCTCAAAACCTCATCACTCCAGGCCTTAACCTCGGGTAGCTCAATTCGTGAACTGACCCAGCTAAACTCTCCCAAGTCCAACTGGCGCTCATGCAGCCGCTCATACTCCACCATCTGCAGAATCAACTCCAGCTTATCAACGTCATGCACGAACTTGCTCTCTAGCGTCTCGGAGTCTTCGTATTCTTGCCAAATGGCGCGGAGCTCTTGACCGGTAATGCCGCCGTTGACTCGACCAAGGAGAGAGTTGGTGAAGTAGTCCATGGTGGTAGCTTCGCGGCGGTTCTTCTCATGCTTGGCGACGCCGTCGACGGGAGTGATATCTCCAACCAAAGCTTCTGCCATGTCGTGGATAAGAGCCATCTTTGAGCAATGTGGGATATTGATGCGGGATGTGAGGGAGGCTGGCGCGAACATGGTGATCAGGGACATACGGTACATGTGGTCGGAGATCGATTCACCACTGTGAAGTAGCTTGTCAGTAGGTTGGAGCTGGGGAGGAAAGTAGGGAGAGTATACTTTTCAATACCAAACCGGCGCCATCCTTCACGCTTCGTGGTCTTCAACCGTTCGAGCATGTGGAAGAATGGGACGGGCGACTCAGAGTTCACTTGTGGTGTTCCTCCAGGGATCATTGCGACAACTTCTTTGACGTTCCATGTTGGTTTTGCATCTGCGGCCTTGGAGATTCCTGCAGCTTCATATGGTCAGCCAATGTATAGATATTATACACAGGACGGGGGCACAAACAGAGAACATTTTGGAGGTTCGAGTCACCGCCATCGGTGGTGGTTTCGTTCGCGCTCATTGTGAACCGGATGATGTTGTGAAATTGAGTGCTGTTGTGCGATCGTTCTACTACTATTTAAAGAGAGAGAGGTAGAAGTATCGTATAGCACAAAGGGCGACTGCAGTGATTGACGGGAAAGAACCAGGAATTGTTGTCGTTGTTGTTGTTGTTGTTGATCGTGAGTTTGTGTAGCCTCGTTTGTTTTCGTTTGGCATTATTGGCCGGCAAATCACTATCGGACGCTATCGCAGGACCCCTCACTAGGTAGCCGCTTAAAGTGACACGATAAGGGGACGGTAAGGTTACAAATGCTAACTCACTTTGAACCTCACTTCCACTCTCTGCAATATTTCCAGGATCCATTTCTTCTTTCAAACCGTACAGTATTTCTTATTTCCGAACCTAGATGGCATATTTTTATTATTCAAGTCTGCTATTATAAGCGGACCTAAAATACGCTGTTCCGATAAGCCCTCACCGATCTGCGAAAGCCTTTTAGCTCAAACCAGTGCTTGGACAAAGGCGACTAATAGGAATAGAGATATACTATACTGCTCTTTGCACTTCGAATCTGATACTTTGTTCTTTGCCTTTTGATTGTCAGTTCTCGTCTAGCTATCTATCGCACTTATTCGCTTGTAACTTTGTGTCTTGCTTTTGCTTGTCCTGCTTTTGCTTGTCCTGCTTTTGCTTGTCGGCCGTCAAAGAGGGACAACTCTCAGAAAAGGTCAAAATTGATCCAAGTGTAGTTCACTTATCAGGCTTGTGCTGTTTCTGGTCTGATGAATCTGGTTTGAATGTCACCTTTCTACGTCGACTTTTGTTGTTAGGTGGCGCAAGATGAGGCGTTTCTTTCAAGCGTAAGACACTCCAGGCAACTTGTGTCACACAGACATCGATCACTTTGATCAGGCTGGCTAATGGTATCCTCAATCGATTCATCGGTCAGCTCAGCTGACTTTTGACTGTTCCACAAAGTAAGCCATCGGAGTGTGTAACGATCTTTCGCTGGCCTGTATCACCTTGGCATCTGCAGTATGAACTGCACCAGAGGGGTATTTGTACTGTTCTCACACTCACCGCACTTCCTTGCCAAGAGAGTCCTTCTCAGAACACATGCACGAACGCTTCAGCTGGAGTGTCCTCTCCCTGCAGTGAGACTTTGCGGGTATCTGTATGGATGCGGGGAAACGCCCTTTGCATATCTTACGCAAGATCGTGAGGAGGAGCTCTCGTGGGGCTGAGTGGCTTACACGGATGAACTCGATGATTAGCCACGTTGAAATTTTTCATCCAGTCACAGAGAAGACTTGTCAATTTACGCCTTACTCTTTAAATACAGGCACAAACATGTCAAAGTGATTGAATCTAGATCTCGCATTGTGGAGTGAGATGTCTCGTTTCACCGCGACTCCCGATTTACGGATACAGGGCTAGGCTTTCAGCTTGCGCCGGCTCTCAAGAGGATGCCTTCCGATCCAGATGAGACCTTTCTGGCTATAATACCCCTCACTTGCGCTCATATCTTCTCAAATCATCTTACCGGTCGAGTTATACTACTCGTTCATCCTCATCTCTGTGTTACCAGCCATTTCACGTGACCAGCATTCAAACATGTCAGCCGTCAACTATCCAATTACGGGACCTCCACCCCCTTCGGTAGCCCCAACGGACGGTGGGTTTGCCGAGGAATTTTGGGCTGAGATATTCGCTGATTGCAACAGGATCAATTCCACTCAGACTTGAGATTCGCGATCTTCAACAGAACTTCCCAGATCAATGGAATTTGTATCTTCTCGGACTTCAGGCTTTCTACAAACTTGACGAGACAACGGATCTGTCTTTCTACGGCATTGCCGGTAAGAGAGCTACTAGGCACCGTCATATTGCTCAGTAACTCGCTAATCTACCTAGGGATTCATGGGAGGCCATACCGGGAGTGGGGAAATGTTACTGGGACGAATGACTCTCGCTGGCAAGGATACTGCACCCACACCTCAATTCTCTTCGCTCCATGGCATCGTCCTTATGTTTCTCTGTTCGAGGTAGACTTTCCATCCTAAATTCTCTACCATGGACCGCTGATTGTGCCACAGCAAGTTCTATATGGCATCATCCAAAACATATCCAACAGTTTCCCTGATTCGACTCGAACCCGCTACCAACAAGCTGCCTCGACATTCCGAATCCCTTACTGGGACTGGGCCGCTCAACCACCATCTGGAGACCAATATTTTCCTACTTCTGTTGGCGGCTCAACTACAGCTTCTGTGATCACTCCTCAATCGAACGGCAAGACCGTTCAAATTCCTAACCCTCTTTACTCCTACAAGTTTGCTCCTCTCAATCCCGAGTCGGGAGATTTTGTTAGTGATCAAGGCGTTCCGGTACGTCGATACTCGTCCATGTTCTTTTCCCCATATCTAATCTAATAACAGTATAACAAATGGCAATCGACGCTCAGATATCCTAGTTCAACGAGATCTGCCAATGCCACCTCAGATGAAAGTCAGGTCTTCGACGCCATGTCTTCTCAATTCTCTGGCTTGCAAAGCTCCATCAATATCCTGATGAATGATCCAAATTACAAAGATTTTGCTGCTTTCAGCAACCATGTTTGGCAAGTCAATGAGCCTGGCACCTATGCAAGCCTCGAAGACGTCCACAACACAATTCACGGCGAAGTGGGTGGAAATGCGGGGCATATGGCTGAACTTGATTATGCTGCATTTGATCCTGTCTTCTGGCTTCATCACGCGTGAGTTAAAGATCACCCTGAGAGCATTTCCGGGCTCATAATTAACTGGAGCTAATGATACTTCAAAAGAAATGTTGATCGGCTCTTCGCCATCTGGCAAGCCCTCAATCCCACTTCTTACACAATCAACCAACCTGCCGGTGACGGCACATTCGTCATAACGGCATCAAGTATCGAAACTGCCACCACGTCTTTGGCTCCTTTCAATGACGCTTCTGGGCAGACATATTGGACCTCAGAAGGCGTTCGGAATACCCAGACGTTTAACTACGCGTACCCGGAGACACAGCGCTGGGCATTTTCAAGTGACTCGGATTATGTAAACAGCGTGCAGAATGCCATCGACCAGCTGTATGGTGGCGTGGCCAATCAATTGGCTGGCGACCAAGGCTTCGATAACTTTGCGGCCATACCAGCGTCCCCTGCTGCTGCTCTTGCCACGAAAGAAATTGGTAGCAATGAACCAAATCATGAAAGCTCAGTTGGTGCTGCTCAAAAGCCAATTGCTAACGTTCCAGCAACCGAGGGCCAAAAGTCAGGCTTCCATCCCATCCATGATGTGATACAAAAGGCCAAGAATGCCCTTTCCGGCAGCAATAACTCAGGTGATGCCAACCCTACTCGAGAGCTCGATCTCGAAGCAGAGATCCAGAAGGACAATAGTAAGCTTCTACGTTCACCTTTATGCCCCTATCCCTAGAAAAGAGCTGATATATTTCCTAGAATCAGCCCCACCCTCCCGGCCAGTCAAGTTCACAGAATACATCTGCAACATCAGAGCCCCAAAACACATCCTCAATCAGACCTACCGCGTACACATCTTCCTCGGTCCCTTCGATGAGAGTACCACAACCTGGCACACGCAAGACGCCCTAGTTGGCACTTTTGCCGTCTTTGGCAAAGACCCCGCGACTACCGGCTGCGGTAAATGCAAGACGGATGCCGCGAATCATGTTATTATCACCGGGACAGTACCTCTGACCGCGGGGCTGATCAACGAGTGGAAGAAGGGGAATTTAGGAAGCATGGAGAAGGAGAATGTGTTGCCGTATTTGAAGGATAATCTGCATTGGAGAGTCACTTTGGCGGATGGGACGGACAAGAGGAGGGAGGAGGTTCCGGGGTTGAGTGTTAGTGTTGTCACCACCGAGGTCGAGGTCAACCAGGGCAGGCAGAGGTTCTCGGGGAATTATGAGGTTCATCCTGAGGTTACGGAGGGAAGACCTGCGGGGCATAGTGCTGGCGGCCAGGTTTAAATCAGAGGAGTTGACTTGCTCTCGGATTGATGTCACCAAGTACGGGTTATACTTGCGCTTATTTCAGGGGAACTTTTGATGATTGCTATGTTCGTACTCTGACTTTCGGCGTGAGAATCCTTATTTTACCTTCGACAGCCGGCTTGTATGCTCCAGCCATTGAAACCATCCAAAAGATATGCCAGGAAAACATAATAATTGCCTACAGAATATTGTTCGTGATCAAAATTATGTCAAGAGTGAAAGAGACTGCCACGGCATATGGATATTTTTCATCGTACAGTATCCCAAACTTACCCTCTACTAAGCCCGCGGTCAGTACTTGCGCTGAAAATGAAGTTTTGATGAGGAGTCTGATCCGGATCGCGAAGCTGTCGCCTAATCTTGTATTGACCTTGTTATTATTGAAGATCCACATGCAGTCGACTCTGTATATTTCTATGCCCGAGAGTATTTCAATGACGTGATTCGGGAGTCCATTCTTCGCGCTCACCAAGATTTTCCAATGGACTGTATCATTTTCACCAAATAATATGCATGTCCAATGATCTACGGCAGGTCCAACACCCAGGTGGCATGATGGAGGATTAATATTTCCTTCAGAAGACGTCTTTGGCGAGGGCGATGGACGTGCAATCCACAAACGACACTTACAGGAGTCGTCACAAAGTCGGAATATAACTTATCCGATCCAAGACTACAGTTCACGACAATTTTGGCATGAAATTCCTCTGTACCATTAAAATCTGAAGGATGTAAGCGTGGCTCAGAAAAGATTCCGTCAGGCAGTTGTTAATACTATCTAAGATCCTGATGTTTCCGCCACTGGAGGACTCTGGGATACACCTCAGCCTTCCTAGTGTATCCTAAGGCCTTCAAAAATACTATTTACTGGATCTGCGGGCCGGAATATGGCCTTCCTTCTCTCAAAATGCGGTGGCCATGGGCTATGCAGGACATATTAGACGATGGTTTGAACATCAGAGCAAGGCTCGTCTACAAACTTTTATGGATAAGATTTGACAGTGTTCAAGGAAGCGAAGCCCGGTGCTGATGCTCAGGAGAAAGCATTGTTCGGATTGAATCCCCCTTTGGTATTGAGGCATCGCGATATGTGAGTAGTATTGGCAGGGACAAGTAAAGGACTAAAAGCGTGGGCTGAGGACGACGGTCATATTCAGACACCACTCCTGCTCTGCCTTCTTGATCCTAGCCAGTGCTCTTGGGCTCCATATAGACATATCCTTGTCTACTCGTACAAGCATTCTATCTTCTCATTTCTCAACCTATCCACCGAAAATCCCGTCTTTCATAACTTAAACCAAACTCGCCATGCCGAATAATAGCGTCTGTGTCATATATTTGGTGGGATTCAATGCGAAGAGAACATGTATCCGGACTACGAATCTCCCGTTATTGACATAGTGATAAGTGCAACTCGCCGACAAAATCACATCCCAGCGGGCCGGTCTCTCCCAGAAGCCGTGGTCCAATGGGGGATATCCCATCAGCTTGCATACGGTAGTAGGCTCGTCAAATGTGAGTTCAAAAGCAGGACATCCGGATATCGGAACCTCGGAGGGCAATACTCCTGCGAATTTCAAGTGTGGATCAAGTAGAGGCATTGAGAAGAACCACGCTGCTCAAAGCATGGTTCAACCTTGAAACAGCGGTCACCAATTTGTAGAACAAACCTCAAGCCGGGTAAGTGTGGAAGAGAAACCCAAACCCTTAATAGAGAAAATATCAAGCCATGTAACTTCGGATTGAATCTCGAAACTTATTGTGGGAATGTACGCGCAGTACGGGGAGCGGTGTGAGCTCACCCTACGAGTTATCAGGTGTCGTCTTGAAGTATATAAAGTCCCAGCATCCACTTCATGACACGTGATCGGGGGATACCGGCTACAGTAGCCGGATCTAGTCTCGTGCGACAGGGATCTTCTTATCGCGGAATCAAAGCAGACTTGAGACAACACCGTCATGAGTAAGTATCGTAACACCCGTTTTTGCAGTCAACTCTCTGTTCTATTCTCCCAACATAAGAATCAGTCGTCGACCTAACAGTATCCATTTCTTTCCATTCGAGCACTCGACCTAATCTACTTGGACGGCTGAGGCAGAACTGGAATTGTAAACCCTCAATCTAACTGCGTAGTAAGCCATCATCAGCTTACAGCTTGGGGACTCGGGTATTCTAATTCAATACACGCAACAGTTCATACCCTTCGATCCTATTCCCCAATGCCAGAGACTAGCTAGGCTCAATACACCTTTAAGCTAGTCCATTGGGTTGAAACTACCGATAGACTGTATTGTTTGCTTAGAGGTCGACAAAATATACGAACAGACAAACCCGACGTATCGAATATAAGAAGACTTAAACCATCTCCTCTAAATTGCAGCTGATTGGGAGTGTTTCTTTGTCTCTAAACTTCCGTTATTTTATATATAATTCGACGGTATGGCGAACGAATGCGCCGGGATCGGGGCATTGCCCAATGAGGTCGGGAGATCTTGTACCACTTCAATGAGCACGACTGACGTTCTCAGATCCTCATCAACATCCTATCCTCCTTTTCAACCCGTGATCTCCTCCCCATAACTCTCACCTCGCACCGCATACATGACCTTATTCTCCGAATTCTTCATCATCGACTCATAAAGGCCGCATCCCTCAAAGACCATAAGTTGATCCTCGAATGCTTCCACCCATCCATAAAACTCTCGACTCCCTACCTCTTCTGCGATTATCTCGGCACAGATGGTCTCAGCGATGATGTCGAAGGCCAAGGAACCCTATATGAAGGCATCGAAAAGACTGGCAGACTCGGCAAGCTCGCGGGACTGTACTCGCACTTCCGACCTCTACAACCGGAAGAGGACCGCAGACCACTTCGTCCACGTCCTGTGGGCGGATGGGCGCCTGGGCCTTCGAACAGTCCAATTGAGCGTGAAGCGGAGTTTGTGTGTCAGAATATATACTTGGAGTCACATGAACTGTTCTCGCAACTTGTTGTAATCACCAATCTGGTCAAGGTTGGGCCGAAGAGAGGGTTGTTTAAAAGTATCGTCACAGTCGGTGAAGGCATCATGAGGATTTTCCGCCCTTGGCTTTTAGAACGCGCGAGCGCGTTTAAGCTCAAGGGTGTGTCCCCTCAAATACAGGAAGAGGAACGCGAAAAGGGGCTCCAGTGGGCAGATACCAGCAAACACGTGGGTGTGCGTATCCAAGTTGCGGAGAGGGAAGGTATTAATGCACCTGTCTTGGTGCGCCGTGATGAGGATCCCCCCGTTTCATACACATTGCAATATGAGGGTAAATCAGTTCTCGCAATGCTCTCCACGTCATACTAACAATTCCAGAACTCGTAATAAGGACAACACAGCTGCTCCTCATGGTAGAGCAGTCCTTGGAGCAAGAAGTCTGCCACTCAGGTAAAGCAATAGTAATCGGATCGTGGGACCTATGACCGAGCTAGATCGATCGAGATCAAGCGCAACAGGCATTCAATTCACTGCAAATACTTTTGGTGTTTGATGATTAATCACAGCTGATTCAAACCACGTATTTTGTTGCATATATATATACCTATCCGTTTCGCAACATAGGCATGCATATAGACTAGATGGGGAATATCTCCCAGACAGCTATGATGGGCCGGCACCTGCGCAGAGCATGGTGGTGTTTTTCTTTTCTTTTGCGCCTTTCATCGATGGGGGGCTCTAAGGCTTCTGGGTTTTAGATTGGGCCTTGGCAATAATGCGTAGGTGGTTGAGGTTATTTGATAATATTTGGAGGGATACCCAACGATCTAAGGATTTTTTGCTTGCAACAGCGTAAGCAACAAGATGATGTTATGCGGTATGTTATGTCCACGAGGAGTTTGCCATTCTTCCGTTTTTAATTCCATGAAAGTATTGCTCCTTTTAACGCTCTAGAGT